>MJUT01028019.1:101924-117989 GCA_002080005.1 Gigantidas platifrons | reverse complement strand
ACCACTTTTTATTATAAAAAAAAATATTGAAATCAATATAATTTACCCTTGAGTGGCCTCCGATAGAAGTGACGTCATCATGATAAAGTTTTATCGGGGGAAATTTTCAAAGCTTACGAGAATGGATGGGTTTATTGTGTTTAATGTCACTTTTTATGAGAATGGATTTAATATAGATGTGCTAATAAAATATTCGTTAAAAAGGTAAGTCAATTCATTGTTATTTCATTTAAGAAATAATTTGTACAATCACATAATATTTTATGTTCAACTACCCTGCAGTGTTTTTCTAGACTAGTACTCTGACTAGTATATTTTCATGCCGTGTATGTTGTTTCAACAAATACCCTTTCATTAGACTGGTTATAATCCTTGAACTTTGCAAGTGTAAATTAAAATAACACTTCCTAAGTAGATCTATGACATAAAAAATCTGCTTAACAAGGTATAAAAATATGCATTCGAATATTTAACCCTTTGGGGCCCCAACATTTGTTTGACGAAATATAGGTCAGAGTTAGTCAACTTAGTGACATCAGAGTAAACAAAAATCAGCTGTTTTTTTTTAAATATTGGAAATATCTATAATAAGATTGGCACCTTCTGTTAAATTTATTGAGGATTCACATCCCTGGAGACCAACAAAACTTGAACAGTCTTTCATCATGTCGACAATCTTTTCTGTTTCAATGCTCAATTCTTTGGCTGGAGGTCCACCGCCAGTTTGAGTAGTATATTTCTTCCTGTCTGCATACTGCTTTTTTGCACTAGTTTGCATATTTTGCCATTTTGTTTTTACTTCTTTATCGGTTCTGTGATGTAAGCCGAGCGAATTGATCTGGACAGCAATGTCTTTCCAAATAGAGTTCTTTCTGCTGTTGGTCACAGAATTGGTCAGTTTGCTACGCAGTGTAGACATATTGTCCTGTACCAATTGTCTAAGTAGTGAGATTTCCGAACTATCCCAATTTGTGCTCCTTTTCCTCTTATCAGTATCGTCTGTAAAATTCTCCATTTTATTTTTCGAATAAATTGATCAATCGCAAAAAATGCACGTGCAATGTTGAATTGTGGGATACTAAACAAGGTTTAAATATAATTACAAACTTTAATTGACACTTACTTAAAATTAGCCTTAAATATGCTTTGTGCAACCGATTTTAAACAGTTGTTTAACTAATTGATACTTAGTGATTTAAATAACACTTATCTTTTAATTGGTATTTAACTTAAATGACGTTTGTGCAACCCAGTCCTGTCTTTTACAGAAAATGTTAAGATATTTTTAACTTGAGAATCGAACGTTAAAACGGCACATATCGATTGGAGTTTTTGTTGTGTACATTGACACCGGAAACTCAGGGCCTTTAGTTCCATCGAAATCACGTGATCTGGCAGACGAAAATAACAAAATTTTGACGGAATGGAAATGATTCGAACCAACCGAATTGGCATGATTTTCATAAAAATCATATTTGTTTATATTTGTTCACATTAATTCTTTGCACAGTCTATATAACTGAAAAAAAGTAGATTGAAATTAACTGCCTTTAAAAGCCAAGATATGGGCTCATAATTTAATTTGATTTGAATATTGCAATCTGATTGGCTAATCCGCCTGGAGAAAATTTTAAAATTAATTATTTATTTTTTTATTTTTTGTGTTTTAACGCCACTTCCAACAATATTTCAGCTATATCATAGCGACCAGTTTTAGTGGTGGAGAAAGCCGGAGTACCCGGAGAGAGTGTAAGCGTACTTTTTTTCCGGTGTGTAGAATGTCCGGGTACGTAAATACCCTAGTATATTTCTACCTTGCACTAGTGTGCTTATTCCGTCAGAAAAATACACTAGTGTATTTCTGTTGTGGAATTTCTACCCTAGTGTGTTTTATCCAAAAGGAAAGAATACACTGGTGGAAAGAATTCACTGTTNAAGATTCACTGATATACTAAATATTGACACCTTACTTATGGGCTCTTCTGAATTATCGGTTGATGATAATATAGAAATCGTAGATGCTGTACACAATTTTATTCATGAAACTAAGAGATTTGATTTCTAAATTATCTTATTCATTATACATCTTTGGGAAATATAAAATATTTAATTAACATTGACTCATATACTTAAATTTCATTTTAGTTGAAATATTCTTAATTTCAATTGATAAAGATTGTTAAATCCATTTGTATCTATAATGTCTAGCTGGACAACCTCACAGTGTATTCATTACTATTTTACCAGAAATATTCTGATTCCTCATTAATATAAACACTTTTGTATATTCAATATTACTACTATATATTCTGATGTCCATTCTTATTGTGAGAGAACACTTACATAGGCTGTGCCTGATGTGTAATCCCTTTGAACTTCTGTACTATATATGTGCAATTGATTCAATAAAATATTTGAAATTGTAAGCGAAATATCCGTCAATTTGATAAATATAAATAAGAAAAAACTTTGATCATGGTCCATTTCTATTATTGCAATTTATTTCTATGAAAAAAAATATGAGTCACATGAAATTGTTCTTCCTGGGGTCTGCCTTCTAAACTAAAAATGTAGCATCAAGAACAATTCATCTGTAAATCTATCTTGTCCTCTTTTTTAACCTTTATATAATTACCGGTACTAATTGAACCGTTACTATAGATATTGATCAAACAAAATCATTTAGACGTCACATGTTCACATAAATTATGCTGATTGAGATGTTTTTTCTTACGCCTCGTTGAGTTTCACCTTCTATAAATGAGATTAAGATTACATTTTGTATCTTGACAATCCCAATTAACGTCATATTATTTTCAATGCCCTCAGGTTTATACTATAATTACATTATAAAAGTACTTTTAAACTGACCGTGTTATATTTTACTTTGATTAAAATGGTAATACTAATTTACTAATTCTATTAATCGGGTCACCCCCCCCCCCCTCCTCCCTCCCAGAGGGTGTCCCGGTGGTAGGCACCAAGTTTCTCCGTCCTAGAGGCACTGATTCTCTAAAAGGGGCCACCCCCGCGGGAACGCCGGGGTATAGAAATGGGACTGAGAGCTTCTTCGGCTTGAAGGGGCGTCCGTCGGTTGTGCGGGATGTATAAATTCACAACCTACGCGTCCTTCGGATGAAAGGTAAATAAAACCGAGGTCCCGTGTTGAGAGATTGCCACCCTCTTCGCACGGTAAAGAACCCAGTGTAACAGCTCGTTATGAGTATTATGCTCATCATGCTCTACCCATCACCTCTCCTTGTTTTGAGTCCCGTGGCGTTTAAATTGTTTAGCCCATTGCCCTATCCGTCCCCCGTTTTCAATCTACATATTGATTTATTGTAAACGTCATGTTCTCGTCCTAAATATAGCTGAAAAATTGCTCGATGGAAGTTAAACATCAATCAATTAATCAATCAATCAATCAATTAATCGGATCAAAATAAATTTTGAATATTGTTTCACGTGACTGATAAATATTCGTTTGTTTGTTTGTTTGTTTGTCAAAGGAAATATAATTGAAGGTGGCGTTAAACTCCATATCATAAACCTACATTCTAGGACAAGACATTAGTTAGTTGGTGACTTGAAAGACGCATGCCTGATTTTACCAATACAGAACAGTATTATTAGTTTCGAACAATACTTCTAAGGGGCAAGAAGTCTAACTGAAATTTACGTAATTATGTTTCTATAGAAACTAAAAATAGTTGAAAATACCCAAAAATTATGAAAAATCAAAATAAAATGCCACTGGCTAAGGATATGGGGCCCTTCAGAGATTCAGGGACCCCTTCTTGGCTCTCCGTGACCCAGACCGATGTACCGGCTGAACCCCCTTTTTTAGTAAAAAAAAAGTTATTCTAACAGCCTTTAAGACATGTTTTATATATTATGTAGATTTTTGTAGTTTTATGTATATGATGACTTTTTATGTATTGCCAATTTAATAGTATACTTATATTGAAATACTAATTTCACACTATGAACATTTTATTCTACACATTTTCACTTTTATATTATGTGTCATTTGTAAATATAACTTTGTATCTAATGGACGCAGCCACTATTACCCCGGTAGTGGTTGTCCCCGTTGTAAAGGGGTAGATTTCCAAATAAAATATATATATAAGACCCTGACCAAAAAAAACATACCCACTCAAGATCACACATATTAATTTTTTTTTAATTCTAGATCGGTGGGAGGCGTGGTTGATCGAATACTACGGGCACAAACCCAACACCACAGGTCGACCCCCGCCCCTGATACCCAACTTCAAGTGTTAATGTTCCCACCCACTTACCCATGGCTGGTGTTTTCATTGGTCAATTTGTTATAACTGTCACCCCCTCCCTCCACCCCGCTGATTTAGTGTGGTAGTCTTGACAGCCTTAACAATTGTGAAAATGCCGAAAGTCATCAATAATCCCCTAACCCTCTAAACTGATCTGACAATAGACAATAGACAAATACTCTATTAACCTCAGACACACTAAGTGTACAAGAGGACAATACATAGGATACCGTACATTTCAAACAAAAGAACTGTCCTTTATTGGATCTGGGAGATTTCTTTTTCCGCACGAGTACACAGGTGAAGGCCGAGACGCCGAAGTCGAACTATTGTTACTGAGTCGATATTGGCGATATGCAAATAATGTAAACAGTCATGTACATGTGTTTTGTACGTGATATCCCATTCGAATACACCTTGATAGTTATGAATATGTTCAAGGTCAAATTAGAGAGCCCGGACATAATTCAAACGCGGTCGGACAAGGCACAAGCTGGATGCCAATATTAGTTACCGAGAACTTTTTACGCATGTTGAATTTAATCATTACTATTTAGTTTTATTAACCATGACCCTAAAGAGGTGCTCGACTACTGGTCTGTTTTATTTATATCGTCTGTAATAAATAATAGGTATAGAAGATGATATAAATAAAACAGACCAGAAGCCGAACACTCATTTACCTTGACCGTTTAAAGGGTCATGGTTAATAAAACCAGTAATGAATAGAATCATCAGGCGTAAAAAGTGGCCGGTAACTAATTTGGGAAGCCAGTTTTATGAATAGCTTTGCTGGGGGTATTATTGTACAAGTAAATGCATAATATACACAAAATCAACGACAGCAAGGACGAATCAACAGATTACATGAACAATTTAAATAAATACATTTCCATGGTTCTATCTGTAAAAGATGAACTCCGTGTAATCCGTGGAAACCGATCGCAAGGCAGTGACCGTTTTTAATTTGGTCATTGAATTGCGATCTCGCATACACGGATTACATAAATTATACAATATTCAGAATGTGAGTACTGATACATGTACTTAAAGGAGCATTAGCTACGATTTTGACCAAAAATAATATATGCTTTGGAAATTGGTAAACAGCTTTAAAATGATGAAACAAGGATTTATATAGCATACTATATAAATCCTTGGATGAAATAAAGCTAAATATTTCACATGAAACAGCTTATCGAACCACTTTCCGCCTTTTCAGAACGAAAATTACCATCGATTACTTATTTGCTTGCAAGCAAATAATTTGACCTCGCTTTTTCCGTATGCAATTGACCTTACTAGTGACAGGTAAAAACGAATAATTTGTATTTTGTCGCTTATTAACTGCCAACTTGCATGGTTCTTTGTCCGTAATTAAGACCGACTAAAAGCAGATTCACAAAAAATAAGAAATAAGTGCATTGTTGTACTGATTTAATGACGATTCGACAAACTCCGTAAACAATGTCGATCATTAATCAGATGGCGTCCATTTCTTGATCGATCTCAAAACACGAGCAGTTGCACGATTTTTCCCCGATGCGCGTACATTTCATACCATTTACAATGTACAAGTTACAGAAACACATTTTATTAAGGCATCAATCATATCTGATAGTTTTTATGGGTAACAAAAATTTACGATTTGGCAGATAATGCCCCTTTAAAGATATCTTAATATTTTTTTGATAAAAAAAACCACAACTTTTTGTACATCTGCACATGACATAAAGATAGCATGCCTTTCATTTTACTTTCACTGGGGTTTGTAGTGTAATAAGTCGGTATATAGTTTGATTTCAGGGTGTTCACATTTAAATAAAAAGTGAAATTCATTTCCATTACCTGATTTACATAGATCACACGTTCTAGTTTCTTTAGGAATACCTGCCCACCTCCCCGTTTCAATTGGAAATTTAATGTTTGGACATCTGAATTTAGTTTTTATTAATTCGTTCAGTTCACCCTGTGTTAATTTTAATAGATAAGATTCTAATTGGAATTCATTTTTAAATAATGAGTAAAATTCACCTCTGGGAGTGTTATTTATTTGTGAAAACCAATGTTGGATTAATTGATCACTCAGTTTTTGTCTGATAGTAGTTTTAAGTAAAAATTTATCAATAGGCACTTGATCATTCCACATAAAGCTTAAACCACAATCATCCATGATTGATTTCGTGCATGGTATCCATTTAAACTTTGTGGGGTTATTCTCGTGCAATTTTAGTATAAGTTTGTACACAATAGGAGACAATTTCTGATTATTGAATAACATGCTGTTCCAAAATAATACCAGTTTTTGTTTTACCATTATTTCTAAAGGTAGCCTCCCTAATTCCCCATACACCATAAAATTTGGAGTGCTGTTTCGAACTAAATGCATTTTTTTCAATATTACCCTTGTTTTCAAAACCCCATACCTCTGCAGAATACAGTAAAATAGGTGTTACAAGAGAATCAAAAAGTTTCAGTTGAAGATCTATTGGAATACTAATATTTTGTATTTTTCTAAATAAGCCATACAATTATTTTTTAGCCTGATCTAGGAACTTTTTCCTGGCAGTGTTGAAATTTCAATTGTAATTAAAAGTAACACCAAGATATGAGTAAGAATCATAGGTTTTTAAATTTTAAGAATGAAATTTGATATAAATCGTCTCTTACTGAAAACAACAAATTTAGTTTTACTTGTATTTACCTTAAGTTTCCAGTTATTACAATAATTCTCAAAGGCTGTCGTAGTTTTTTGAAGACCTTCCGGAGTTTCAGACATTAGTACGGTATCATCAGCATATAATATCAGAAACAGTTTTATATATACTAACAAGGACTCTTGACAAATACTTGATATCTTTTCGACACTATCTATATTATTTTCAATAAAAATATTCCTCTAAATCATTTAAAAATATAGAAAATAAAAATATGACAGATTTTCCCCTTGCCGTACCCCAATATCACATTAAAAAAATCAGAGCAATCTTTTCCGAGTTTAACGCAGGATTTGATATTCTGATACATGTTATATATAACTGTAAATAGTTTGCCTTTAATATTCGATTTTGTAATTTTTGCCATAAACGCGTCCTCCAAACTGTATCAAATGCTGATTTAAAATCTACAAAAGTGCAAAATATTTTTTTACCAAAAGAGAAGTATATAGTAATCAATGCATCTGAAAATAATTAAAACGTATCTGCCTTTTTATCAATGGACGTCGGAGGGATTACTATATTCTTGTTTTATGAATTAAATAATATTAAAAACAAACAACAACAACGTAATATTTTCCTGACGTGATTATTGAGGGAATGTTTAAACAGTCTTTAACAGAGTTTGTATTTATATTTGGACCGCCATGATATAACTGAAATATTGTTGAAAGTGGCGTAAACATGATAATCCTATCCCATACTATTTATATATGGTAACGAATTTCGTTCATTACATGTATATCTATTGATCAATTCTATTCAATATTACGTTTGATACTACAAAAACATAGTGTATATTATAAGATCATTAACGCTGGGTACAGTGGAAGGGCCGTCGTGGTCGTATGGTAGATTTACAACTACCTATGCAATCAGTGCCTATCATCACTGGAGTGGTGTTGTGAGTTCGAATCTCGATCAGGGCGAGGCGTAAAGCATTCATTGATAAAGTTTGTCAGTGACTTGCGACAGGTCGGTGGTTTTCTCCTGGTCCTCCGGTTCCCTCCACCAATAAAACTGACAATGTTGAAAGTGGCGTTAAACACCATTAAACAAACAAGCTACAGTGGTTATCATCGGTAACCCACATACCTGGTCACGCTTTAATTACTCGCTACTCATCAGTGAGCATTCGAAGCGTGATCAGATGTGGGTTAACGAAGATACACAGTGGTGTAGTGGGTAGCGAGGTCGTGCCAAACATGCCAGTTCTTTTTCCTCTAAGCACAAAGAATTAACGGATGTAAGAGCAAAGACTGAGTCGGTCGGTCCGAATTGCGAAAATATGTCACACTATGACAGGCTCCGTCTCGGCAACCCAGAACTTTCTCTCACAATTATATAGCGCATAACCGGTAATTTCTGCGGTTTTGGACTAAAAAGAAGACATTAATTTTCTGCTAATTTTTTTTCTGCGGTTTAAAAATCTTTACGCGGAAAAAAATTGCTTGTGTTACAGGAAACAATCAATTGTTTCTCCACCATATATTATAAACATTCTGCTATTTTGATTTCTGCGGTTCAGAGTTGGCCGCAGACTATCGCAGAAATTAGATTACCGCCGAAATTACTTGTTATGAGGTATTTGAGTTTTTTGTCACTCTAGCAAGTAAACAACATTTCCCTCTCATTTTAAACACACCTTTACTTAGAGGTACATTTTTCCTGTTTTACGAAAACGAGTGGTGTCAGTTTCTCACCCATTCCTAAAGCTAATGTCAAATGTTTACAGCTTTTAAGCAAATAAACAGGATGGATTATCAAGTAAAAAGTTTATGTAGACGTAAAATAGGTTAAATGCAAACGTAAAGTGGATTAAAAAGAAAACAAAAATAAAATTTACCGGTTTGCATCTTAACAAGCGGATTTTGTCGAAAAACTTGTGAATGCAGAAACGGACGTAAAAGCGGTATATAAAAGGACTGGTGCAACAGTTCCAACACATTGGTTAAAATTTAACTACAAGTTGAACAACCGGGCCCTGGTTTGCAATAAATGTTATATACCGGAACCTTGTTTCTGTGTTTACAGGTATATTATTTATCTTAGTTATTGTTATGATTAGTCAACTAACTTCATTTTAATTTCACGAGATGACTTAAAAGAAATAAATTATTTTTGCATTTTTATCACAACGAAATGATTTACTATTAGGGTTTTAACAGCCAGACTTTGATATGTTTATATGTTAATTGAAAATATTAGAAATGCAACTTAATCCGAATATCTAGTATACGGACACATAACCTTCGCTTTGTAAGCAGCTTAAATATGTCAAATGATGAGAGAACACATTAGGTCAATGGGAACAATGTCAAACAAATACACAAACTTGTATGTCAATATCGTTTCTTGTTTCGTTATTTCTGTTGCTACGTTAATTTAAATGTATTATTTGTATTGTTAACACATCTGGTTTGCAATACATTTTATATACTAGAACCTTGTTTCTGTATTTACAGAGCCTGTTCCCCACCCAAAACTTTTGGGTCAATTGTCAAAGGCTGACAGTTCACTCAAATCATTTTTCTTGCAATATATGTGAGCAAGTATCTGTAACTGTATCTTTTTTTAATTTCTGCCAATATAGGCAAACTCCAACTCCTTGGATACGATTACAAGCACCTTTTTGGTTTGAATAATTATAGATTAATACATGGCCTTTTTCATATTGCCCTTGTTATCAGCAAGATACTTTGATATCGGCCCCGAGGGCTTTAACCCGAGGGACGATATCAGTCGAGGGCTGATGACAAGGGCAATATGAAAAAGGCCATTTATTAATTTATTTATCACATATTTTGCCAGGTCAGATAACATGTTATTGTCCTTCAAAAGAGGGCATAAAACATGTTATTGCCCTCGTAAAATGTTATTTCCCCGGAGGCAAATAACACGCCGCAAATTATGCTTTTATTACACATGCAAATTCGGCGTTATTTCAATAAAATATGTGATAAATACATATATCAAGTCAAGAGTGTTTGCCTTACTGCTTGGTTACATATATAAATATCATTCATGGAGAAAGGATGAGTCAGACGTGTCAAAAAAAAAAAACGGATGTGATCTCAGGTGCCCCGAAAGGATGGGCATTTCCTGCTCCACCAATGACTCCCGTCATGCTGCTGATAAGCGCCATGATCATAATCGTAATTATGCTTGAATGTAGAATATCTCCGTACAATAGCCTTCTGCCGCTTCTTATCGCCATTCGCAACCACCTTTCATAAAACGGCTGAGGGGGCCGTCGTGGCCGTGATCGTATTGTAGTTGGCTTTACATCTACCTATGCAGTCATTATCTATCACCACAAAAGTTGTGAGTTCGAACCCCGTCATATCGAAGTTTACTCGTTACAACATTATGTGATATAGTTTGCAAGTGACTCCGAATACTCCGGTTTCCTCTACCAATAAAACTGACCATCACAAAATAACAAAATACTGTTGAAAGTGGCATTAAACACCATAATCTGAAATCTAACTACATGTATATATTTAATGTCGATTGTTCTGGTTTTAAAAGCTTACCACGACTATCATAACAACCAAAGAGTGTGTTTTACACCAAAATCTCTATTTTCTAAGACAAGTTCTTAAGAATGGTGATGGCCTTTGGTTGTAATTGTACAGTAATTGATGACACAATGTGTCCTTATCACAAATAAAGTTGTGAGCTCGAACCCTGCTGCCTCATGGCGAGGTTTACTAATCTACGTGATAAAAGCTTGTCATTGACCACCATAACAGAAATATTGTTGAAAGTGATGTTCAACACCATTACCCTATTTTTGTTTGTTTGATGATATATATTTTTTTTTTTTGTCTTTTGTTGTGTTTGTTTGTTGGTTTTCATTATCTGTATAGCAGAATGAAAAATGGTTGAATTTCAATTACTGTCCAGTAAACACAACTCGCATTATTTATCTTTAATTGCCTGATCCCCTGGATTTTATGTTAATCTGATCAATGTTTTGTTTAAACATTCGTGACTTGTATACCTCTAAATTTCAATAGATTTAATTAAATTTCATTTATACATTAAAATTAAGTATAAATAGCCAAAATCTAAAAGCTGTTTTTATTTAATATTATTGTTAAGTTTTATGTGTCCTGCTCTTAAATCGCCCACTTATTACGCTTCTAATTTGCTTCTGGTGAAATCTATTTACGGGTCGATAGCTACGGGGGTATAAAATCATCATTTGATTATACTTTGTTTCAGATGGTACTCAACATTTAATAGCAGCCAGGGGAACAGACAAATTTATCGTTACTTTGTAATTTCGGTCGGAATTTTCAATATGAAAATTTCACTGTTTTGCGTTTTCGTATTAATTTGTCTGGCAGGTTCTCATCCAACAAATAAAAAATGTAAGTATTAATTCATTCTTTTTTATTTTTAAGTTAAAAAAAATATATGGTATATCAGTAAATTTATTAATAAGTATTGCATTACGGAATTATTTTACGAGACCGATTTGAGACATTCGGAAGTAAGTCAGTTATCGATAATACACGTGTTCCAGGGTCATGTTCTCGAAAGTATCCTAAGATTTGTCCTAAGATATGTCTTAGGACGATTTTTAGGATGGTCGTAGGAGCATCTTAGGACATGTCCTAGGAGTGATCTCGAAGCTGTCTTAAGACTATCCTAGCTTAAGATGTCTAAGTGTCAACGCAATAAGTAAATTAATAGAAATATTGTGCAAAACAATTATTTCCAATATTAATATACAGCAAATCCTTGATAAAAATACTCATAATAAATTATAAGATACAAATAAATATATTTTTTTTTTCAATTTCATTTATTTTTTACGCTGTATCCCATGAACCTGTTTCTTGTTTTCTTTAATTTGCAATTATCTATATACATAGTTCTGAGGTTCATATACGATATGGAACTAATGTGTAAAACTTTTTTTTATGATGAAATTCGGTCATTACCGTTTATTTTTGTGTGGTTACTTTCGAGTCGGCTGATTTGAAACTTTTAATGAATTACTGATTAAAGATGAACAGAAGATATATCGTGCGCCGTTAAAGTTATAATAGAAAATCATTGTAAATTAGCTTATATCGATTCAAAACAGTATAAAGGAGTATATGAATCATGTTCTACAACTTAAAGTTCGTTGTTGGTACAAAATATCAAATTTTATTACAATTTTGGAATTAGGACGATCTTAAGACTCCTCAATAGATGTCCTAAAGTTAAGACACATTTTGCGACATCTCCACAGTAAGGACATGGTCGAGAACACGACCAAGGACTAAGATTTGTCCTAAGATTGTCTTTGGACATGTCTTAGTCCCAAGACACTTTCGAAAACACGACCCCTGATTTCATATATAAACTGCATCATCCTGCTGATATTTAAGTGAGTAACATTTAGAGGTTGTACTCATCTCAATGTCACGTGCATGTAGAGTCGAGGTCAACAATTGGATGAGTCTACATAATTGTATGAACTGTTAACTTTTCATTAATTTGATTGACAATTTTATCTTTAATTTTTTAATTAATTTTATTAATAATTTTGTCGTTAAATTTAATTCATTTTATTAACAATTTTATCGTTAAATTTAATTAATTTTTTTTAACAATTTTATCGTTAAAATTTGATTAATTTTATCGTTAAATATTTTTATTAATTTTATTTACAATTTTATTGCTAGATTTTTATGTTACTACAAATTTCAGCTGATGTGTTTTGCAACCTTTTTTTAGCACGGAATGGAAAAGATTTCGAGTATAAGAGATAATAAGTCTATGCACACTACAATTAAGTAAAAATTTTGTTTTGGGGCTATTTCAAAAGCGCGATATATAATAAGTGTGATATATTAAAAGGGCGCAAATTTTATTTGTACGAACAAATGCGCATAAGCGCGACTTTTTTTTAATGGTTACATGTAACAGATATATCAAAAGTGCGACTCCTTTTCTGTATGGAATTTATATTTGAAATAAATAAATTTCATCCAGAAAAAAACGAAATTGGGTGCAAAAAATTGTAGACGTACAGATACAAGTATACTCATATAAAAAGAACTCTATGACTAACATGACTATTCTCTATTGGGCGTAGAGGTACAGGTAAATATCGCGCTTTTGATGCATAGAAAAGTCGGACTTATAATTTACTTTTTGTCGCGCTTTTGGTATATCCGCTTTTGAAAATTTCACAAAAAGTCGCGCTTTTGAATAAGTCACGTTGTTTTTCATTTCCCACTTTTATTTTAGACATTCTGCTGAATACTTAAAAAAACAATTTCTAGAAAGAAATATTTGTATAATAGTCACTGATATGGAGGGCAATATCATTTCCACTGCTCCGTATCACGACCCAAGGGCAGTCTGTCTATCCTGATATTGCACTCCATACCAGTAGTTATTGTGTTTATTGCATTGAAGACCAGAATCTGACACATACAATTTAAATGTATAGAACTTTGTAATCAGGATCATTGAAGGTTTCCCTATCACCTTCGTTATTACCTTATTTGAATTGACTACAGCAATTGTTTGAATGGTGTTCAACTTATAATGAGAAATAAAATGAGATTATAAGTAACATTGTAATTTATTAAAACGTAAACAAACAAATATCCGTGTATAGACCAGCGGTACCAGTGTATGGACGGTCTATATCAGCATTCCAGTCTATATCGCGGAATAGTGAAGCTCACGTGGAGAGTGTTCAGCCAATTAAATGTATGATTTTTATTCTGATATGCAATAAACGTTAATCTTGGTTTTTATGAAGTTCTATTTCCTTTGACATATTATGAAACCAATAGCAACGGGTTTGAAATATTGGTTATTGCTCAGAAGATGTGCTCAAATTGATAAAAGCCATACTACAGACGTTAATACAAGCGTATGAATTTCATTAACATGTAAATGACACTTCCAAGTCAAGTGACTTCTTGTCCTTTTCTATTATATCCTGGGTTCGCGCCCGGCTTTGCAAATTACAAAAAAAGGTGTCACTCGACTCACAGCCGCAAGTGATAAACTTTACCAGTTGCTGGCCCATGTTCGACAATTTAACAAATAAAACATGGGGTTAAACAACAACTAATCAATCAACAGATTCCTGCAAATAATCCAAATAAAATAATAAATTACAAAAAAAGGTGCACTCGACTCGCAGTCGCCAGTGATAATGTATACCAGTTGCTTCGCAATGGTCGGTGGTTCACTGCGGGGACTCCTGCTTCTTCAAATACTAAAACTGGTCGCCATGATATAGCGGAAATATTACTGAAAGTGGTGTTAAACACCAAATCAATCACAATCATACCACAGGGTATTCTAACTGTGAAATTGGAGTTAGACAACGGGAAAACCTGTTTGTTATCTTTTCTTTTTTAAATGTTTCTTAATGATCTAGAAGATTTTTTGCTTACAAAATATACAGTTGGTTTAAAAAGTATCACATACGAGTTAGACACTGAACTTGAAATTTATCTAAAAATATTTGTAATGTTATATGCCGATGACACAATATTATTAGCTGAATCAGCTGAAGTTCTTCCAGTACAATTAAGTGCTTTTGGTAAATACTGTGACAATTGGAAAATTAAGGTGAATGTTAACAAAACAAAAATAATGGTATTTGGATTTGGAAAACTACCACAAAATCTCAAATTTACCTATAAAAAGGTTGATATCGAAATAGTCAAACAATTTAATTATTTAGGTGTAATTTTTACAAAAACATGTAATTTTGATGTTACTGAAAAACGTCTTGCTGACAAAGCGCTTAAGGCAATGTACGAAGCTCTTAAAATGGGAAGATTGAATAAATTATCGGTGAAAATCCAGCTAGATCTCTTTATTAAAATAATAAAACCTATTCTCTTATATGGTTGTGAGGTCTGGGAATTTGGCAAAAACGAAGTACTAGAACGAGTTCACATGCAATTCTGCAAGCACTTTTAATATTAAAGTTTTCTACTCCAAGCTATTAATGGTTTATGGTGAACTAGGCAGGTATCCAAATAATATTGATATAAAAGTAAGGACCATTTCATACTGGGCAAGACTTTCAAGTGGTAAGCAGACTAAATTTTCAAATGTATTTTATAGGCTTTCTAGAAATTTGAATGAAAATGGTGATACTAATTTAAACAGGATTTATTTTATCAGAACAATTCTAAATGAGTGTGGATATATGGGAAACAGAAAATGTTAATAATAAAGAATGGTTAAAATGTGTTGTAAAACAACGATTGTTAGATCAGTGTGTACAGAATTGGCAAACATCTCTGTCAGATTCTTCAAAAGTATTAAAATATAGGATTTTTATAACCAAATTCGAAATCGAGGGATATTTCAATATTTTAAATATAGGTAATGCAATAAGGCTATGTAGATTTAGGACAACAAATCACTATCTACCGATTGAAACCGGTAGATGGAGAAATATTGATAGAGGAAACAGGTACTGTAGTTTATGTAATTGTCAGAAATTAGGCAATGAATACCACTATGTTTTAGAGTGCTCCTCTTTAAACGATAAATGCAAGCAGCTTCTTCCAAAATATTTTATGAAAATTCATAATGTTGTCATTTTTTTCAACTTCTATCTACCAAAAAACAATCGCTGTTACGAAAATGATAAGGTCTTTTGTACTGCTGGCTTGCCCACTGTTGTTCCTTGACCTATTTAACCTCCTGTCTGTATATTTTGTACTCCTGGCTTACCCACTGTTGTTCCTTAACCTATTTAACCTCCTGTATGTATATTTTGTACTCCTGGCTTACCCACTGTTGTTCCTTAACCTATTTAACCTCCTGTCTGTATATCTTGTATTCCTGGCTTACCCACTTTGTTCCTTAACCTATTTAACCTCCTGTCTGTATATCTTGTATTCCTGGCTTACCCACTGTTGTTCCTTAACCTATTTAACCTCCTGTATGTATATTTTGTACTCCTGGCTTACCCACTGTTGTTCCTTAACCTATTTAACCTCCTGTCTGTCTATCTTGTATTCCTGGCTTACCCACTGTTGTTCCTTAAACTATTTAACCCC
>MJUT01028019.1:61289-101836 GCA_002080005.1 Gigantidas platifrons | reverse complement strand
CTATTTAACCCCCTGTCTGTATATTTTGTACTCCTGGCTTACCCACTGTTGTTCCTTAAACTATTTAACCCCATGTCTGTATATTTTGTATTCCTGGCGTACCCACTGTTGTTCCTTAACCGATTTAATCTCCTGTCTGTATATTTTGTATTCCTGGCTTACCCACTGTTCTTCCTTAACCGATTTAACCTCCTGTCTGTATATTTTGTATTCCTGGCTTACCCACTGTTGTTCCTTAACCTATTTAACCTCCTGTCTGTATATTTTGTATTCCTGGGTTATCCACTGTTGTTCCTTAACCTATTTAACCTCCTGTCTATATATTTTGCACTCCTGGCTTACCCACTGTTGTTCCTTAACCTATTTAACCTCCTGTCTGTATGTCTTGTATTCCTGGCTTACCCACTGTTGTTCCTTAAACTATTTAACCTCCTGTCTGTATATCTTGTATTCCTGGCTTACCCACTGTTGTTCCTTAAACTATTTAATCCCCTGTCTGTATATTTTGTACTCCTGGCTTACCCACTGTTGTTCCTTAAACTATTTAACCCCCTGTCTGTATATTTTGTACTCCTGGCTTACCCACTGTTGTTCCTTAAACTATTTAACCCCCTGTCTGTATATTTTGTACTCCTGGCTTACCCACTTTTGTTCCTTAAACTATTTAACCCCCTGTCTGTATATTTTGTATTCCTGGCTTACCCACTGTTCTTCCTTAACCTATTTAATCTCCTGTCTGTATATTTTGTATTCCTGGCTTACCCACTGTTGTTCCTTAACCTATTTAACCTCCTATCTGTATATTTTGTATTCCTGGGTTATCCACTGTTGTTCCTTAACATATTTAACCCCCTGTCTGTATATTTTGCACTCCTGGCTTACCCACTGTTGTTCCTTAACCTATTTAACCTCCTGTCTGTATATTTTGTACTCCTGGCTTACCCACTGTTGTTCCTTAACCTATTTAACCCCCTGTCTGTATATTTTGTATTCCTGGTGTACCCACTGTTGTTCCTTAACCTATTTAACCCCCTGTCTGTATATTTTGTATTCCTGGTGTACCCACTGTTGTTCCTTAACCTATTTAACCTCATGTCTGTATATTTTGTAAATAGTGTTGTTATGTTATTATTATGTTGTTTTGTTTCTCTGTACCATTGTAATTGGCTGTATGAGAATAAAGATATTGATCAGTAGTAGAGCGACAAAACGATTAAATTATGTTTAAATGGCAAATGTACAATGAGGCGGATTGGGAAGACAATGGGGCGGTAAAACAAAAATTGGTACCCCCCTCACTACAGATGGTAATTTAATCAAATTAGGAAACCAGTTACTCTACGTGTGAACGAAATTTAGCAATAAATGATATTTAATGAATAGTAATGAATTATTTCGTCTTATTTAATATTCAAACTTCCATTTAAAATCAAATAATACGGTTTAATTTTTATGATAAAAATATCAAAATTGAATTTTTATTGATAATTAATATTACAATGAATGTAATTGAATGTATTAATGCTTTCTTAAAAAAAACCCAAACAATTATCGTTTTCTTTATTTATTTAACAATCATACATTGAGATGAAAGGAGACTATAAAAATATTTTTAAATGTTAATCTGTTATCGAAAAAAGAATCTGTGAACTTTTTGAACTTTATTCAAAAACCATGATAATGTCATGCGTCACAGTACATGTGTACTTATTTGATGACGTCATAGTTTCTCATTGCCTTTTAATTAGCTACTGTCGTACACATCAACTATAAAAATCTTCACAGAGAAATAACGTCACCGAGAAAGCCGCCGTCAAATAATATATAAGATTAACATGATATTGACATAGAAAATATACGTTGTTCTGAAGGCCATATACGCAATATAACCAATGTGTAACATTTTTTTATAATGAAATACAGACATTACCGTTGTTTTTGTGTGACTACTTTCGTGTGAGCTAATTTCAAATTTTCAATTTAAATTATCATAGAAAAATCATTGTTAATTCACTTATTCAAATTTAAAAACAGCATAAAGGTGTATACCAATCATATTCTACAACTTAAAGTTCGTTTTTTGTACAAAATATCAAATTGTATTACAATTTCGGGGTTAGGACCATCTTAAGACACCTCCATAGATGTCCTAACGATAAGACAAATTTTGCAGCATGTCCTAAGTAAGGACATGGTCGAGAACACACCTTAGGACTAATATTTGTCCTAATATGGTCTTAGTACATGTCTTAGTCCTAAGACACTGTCCAGAACACGGCCCCTGGACAAAGCTGTCTTAGGACTAAGACATATCCTAGGATGGTCTTAGAATATATCTTAGTCCTAAGTCGGGTCAATGAAAGTGTCTCAAGTTACGATATCTCCTACATATTGTCCTAAAGTTAGGACAACTAAAAAGGTGTCCTAAGTCTATCCTAGGATAGTCCTAAGTTAGGATATCGTTAGGATGTCCTAAATTGAACAAACATGGCCGCTGTTTATTTACGTTTGAGAGGAAGGGCACATAATATTCGTCGAAATAGAGTGTTTATAGAGACCGAGATAATCCATTGGATTATTTAGACGATAAAGATGTAGCATTTAAAACAAAATAAACTATTATGCGCTAGGATGTATTGATAGAAGACAAGTCTGTCAAGGTCTGCTGTAAAAAAGGGGGAGGCATTGTATTCACTCCCCCTTTTAACGTATGGTCTGTTTGATTAGCTTAGTACAAATAGTGTCCCACACTTGTTTCTTTGCGCTGTTCGTGGTGACATTTGACAGCTTGCTGAATAAAATACTTTTGTGGTATTCGACTTCATCCAAAAGCGTTTGTAGTTCGGACTCAGTAAAATTTGGACTTCGTTTCCTACTCATAATGACGATATACAGTACATTTTTTTTATCTTTATTAGTATACAGTACCGCTGGCAAAAACGATTTGTAATAAAATGAATGTACATGTACGTCGGCTTTATTTATAATATAAAATGCACGATATTGTCCTTTAACCCTCTAATACATGAACGACTGTGTGACACGGTGACACTTTAAATTGAATAGATTTCACTTACTTGTACATTGTTGAAAATTTTTAATTGTTTAAATGAAATATTAGAAATTATACAAAAAGTTACCATTCAACTTTTATTTTTATTATTTTTTAAAGTCATATTTTATTTTCAATATGAATTTTATTTATTTAAATTAATTTTATGTACATGTATTTTTTATTTAGAAGATATCGCCAAATATTAAATACATTGACTGTAAATTCATCTACATGTATTTATTGCTTTGTTTATTATGTTAGGACAATCATAAGACCATCCTAGTTAAGATAGTCCTAAGATAGCTTTATTTTACAGTCTTAGATATGTCCTAGGATAGTCCTAAGATTATCCTAAATTATGTGCTAAGATATGTCTTAGGACAAATCTTAGGATGGTTTCATTGACACGGCCCCTGATTCGTAAATTAAAATATGACTTCTCTTTTTTTATTTATAGCAAATCCTGTTATAGAAAATGAGCTTGAGGAACTAGAACTATTGCTGAGGCAGAAACTAGAACAAGAATCAGTAAGTTATATTTTATTTTGTGGAGAAATTACATTTTTATTTAATAATCCTGGATTTCAGGGATGATTATTTTTTAGTTATTAAATTGATTTCAGCTATTTTCCTATGAAACAAAAATTCTGAAAATTGCAGTATTCAGTCAGAACAGGTCAAAAATGACATTTTGAAAGGGGGTGTAGATGGTTTCAACTATTTTTCATTGATTTTCAGTTATTGTATATTCTAACCAGAATCATCCCTGTAATTTATGGCAAGTGTTATATTAATAACTGATATTTGAAACTATCGTTCTGAGGGTGTAACTTCTAGTTCAAAATCCTTTTCCATGATTTCTGTAAGATAATATATAAATAACACATAGCTAAGAGGGTGGTAGAGCAGATTGTTACCTATTGTCATTGTCAACCGAGGCGAAGCCGAGGTTGACAATGAAATTTCTAGGGGTAACAATCTGCTCTACCACCCTTTCAGCTATGTATTATTTGTTTTATTATACTGAATGTTCTTTTCTCCTGGTTTCATTCTTCTTTATGATTTCGATGCCCTGAATTTCAATTGTTGTTGTCTTTAAATGTGTTAAACTGTGATATCGATGATGTGTAATAAATAAGATGACATACATTTTTTTGTATTTGTTAATATTTTTTCTGCCGTTGTGGTGTATGTTTTATGCAGATGTGTGTTCTTAAGTGAAAGTGGGCAATTTTTGTCAGCTATGCCATGTGATAGGCTAAATTACCACCCTCTGCCATGTGGTGGAGTAAATTATCACCCTCTGCCATATGATAGACTAAATTATCACCCTCTGCCATGTGATAGACTAAATTGGCACACGCCCCTTAACCAATGAGAAGACAGGAAATTTACATGAAATATTATAAAACAAATTATTATGTCTCTTAAAGCAATATATGATTACTAATATTTTTTTCTTCTTGTGTTCATATTTTTTTTTTCTAATTCAGTTTTAAAAGTAAATAAAAGCAGATGTAAAATACAGAAAAAATGGAGATTGATTGATTGATTGGTGTTTAACACCAGCCATAGCAACATTTCAGCCATATTGTGTCGTGAACAGGAAAAAGGGAGAATATTAAAAAAGTAATAAATTATTGATTTTAGACACAGAGTGATGATTTTCACTTGTTCGAATCCAGTTTTACTTTTCCTGGGCATCGGGCAAGTGGGATAGCGCGAAGTCTGACTTGTATTTTTTTAGGGCTACTTGAAAATAAATAAAAACTGTTTTTTTTATAATTTTCATGGAAATTTAAAAAAAAATCTTTGCATGATGAACATTGAATTGTGCAAATACAAAACTCATAATCTTCGTTAATCACTCCTTTCTAATAAGTTTTGGATATTTGTTCAAGACTGGTCAAAATTGAATTGACCGAAATAATTTTTTATTATGGAATTTCATTATCAACATGATAGTGTGAAAATTGTGTCTGATGAACCGTATTATCCATGGAAAATTACAGTTGTTAAATTAATTATTTTTTCTTGAATAAAACTAAGATGTTTTAAGAAAACATTAATTTTACGGTGTGAAAATTGTTTGTATTTGAAGAAAATAGGAATAAATTTGTGTAAAATGCTATTTTAATTATTTCGCCTGAAACCAATAGTCACTTTAACCTATCAGCTTTCTAAATCAACCAAATCATTTCTTAAAGGCACACAATTTATTTCTCCTAAATTTGATAAGATTTCAAATTAATCTTTTAATCTTTAACTTTATCATTTTATGGACTGATCAGTATTAATCTTTAACTATATCATTTTATGGATTTATCAGTATTAATCTTTAACTTTGTCATTTTATAGACTGATCAGTTTCAATCTTTAACTTTAACAATGACATGTACATACTGGTATAAATTGGTTTATGACCATGAATGATGACTGAGACCAAAAGCATTAACATTAATGGTCATTGTGGTCATGATCGTATGGTAGTTGGATTTACAACTACATGTGCAATCAGATGGGTGGGTTTCTCTGGATACTTAGGTTTCCTCCACAAATAAAACTGCCCACCACGATATATATGTGACTGAAACATTGTAATCATAGTCACTAATTGCATTATACTAGAAAACAGTTAAACTTGTATTAAGAGGTCACCTTTGAGACATAAATTCGTAAAAAAGCTGTAAATAGTATAAAAATAGTAGCAAAAAGAAACAAGGCGCCTTAAATTTCGCTTTGGAGTCGAGGAAGGGCCATTTCAGTTGATATAGGGCAATCATTTTGCCCACTTCATTTGGTTTGTTGAGCCCTGGATACATTGTTATACCTAAAGCTTGCTCAATGAAAATTAACATCAATGACTTGCATTTTCCCTTCCAAAATGTAATCGTGACCTTATGACCTATAATTGATATATAGTATATCTAATGACCCAAATATGGTAATAAAACCCAGTACACCGTGACTATATCATCAGGTGGAAACTCAATAGCTTCATTCTTTTTCATGTTCTTTAATGTTGGGTAAAATCTTGGCGCAAATAAACCGGATCAAAATACAATGTGATATAGGTGAAAATTAAACAAAATAAAACAATTGATGCAATTTTATTTTAATTCTTGTTTTATTAAAATCGTGACAAATTAAAAACGCCCATGGTTTCTGTATCTGTATGTAATTGATAAATCAGAGATTATTTGTCAAGAATTGAAATAATTTAATTTGATGTGAATATTGCAATCTGATTGGCTGATCCACCTGGGATAAAATTGGTTATACTTGATAACCTGGGTTGGTATTGTGACGTCACCAACATATTCATTCGCCTACAACAAATTCAGATAGTACAATAAAATAATCGTAATTAAAATCAAGAAATCATAAATTTTATTAAAATAAAAATGAAATTATAAGGAATATTTGAAATTTTTGAATGGGTTATAAAGCGTAAACTTCCCCAAACCAGGTTATATCATATAACCTGTTCAAAAATTGAAAGTCCTTAATGAAATAAATAAATAAATAAAATCGAATCTCATGATTGTTTAAATTGATTTTCTTTGTAAACTTTTAATTTCAAGTCACTAAATGGTAGATAAAATCTACATGTATAAGTTAACTGTTTATTTGTAAAGCTCTAATTCCACGCCACATAGACAAACTCTTCATGAAACTGTTTCTAAATCTCTTATGCAAATAATTTTATTACTTTCTCAGTTTGCATGATTGTTTATTACTTTTCACATTTAATGTCTTTCGTACAAAAATGAAATGAGCAATATTTACATGCTACAAAGACCTTCCTAAAAAAATATAAAATTTTTAAACAGAAAAGTTAAAAATAATAAAAGATAACAGTTGGAAATAAAATTTATTATTTAAAACTTTGATACTAATTTAAGTCGTTTTAGCATAAGTTTAAATCAATAGTCCTATCTGTCAGATGGGACGATGCTTTATGAAATTCAAAACTGGCTTTCTTGACATACAAATAAAAGATAATACAATGTACATAGTCTTATTGGACTCACTGCGATACTAGAGATAATGTCTGTCTCGACCTTCAAATATGCCGTTATTCTATCTTCCACTTTGTTAGGTTTCATCAAGGACGTATATTAACGTCCTTGGTTTCATCCACCAATAAAACTGCCTGGCACGATATAACTGAAATATTGTTGAAAGTGGCATTAAACGCCATCAAGTAAACATTCAAACATCCACTTTGTTATAAGACAAGAGAGGTTAAAATCTAGCAAATTATTATTGGTATTAATTTCATTGCAGAGGGCAAATGGACAAGACTTGTATGAGGAAGAAAAAAGGAAGCTTGAAAAAGAACGCGAGATAAAAGAAGAAGAAGACAATGATATAGAAAAAGAAGAAGAGGAGGAAGAAAGGAAGAGGAAAGTTGTAGAAGAAGAAGAATTAAAGGAGTTTATTGAGCAGAAAAATGATAAGGTAGGATTGTCTCCCTTGTTGACGATCAATTTATATATGAAAGTTCCAATGGTCCCTATTCAGTATTGTTGAAAGTGGCGTTAAACACCATACATCTTATTTTCTCCGGGTCCTCCGGTTTCTTGGCACAAATAATCCGGATCAAAATACAATGTGATATAATCGGATTTACAAAATTTAAGGTGAAAAATAAACAAAATAAAATGATGAATTTTATTTTAATTCTTGTTTTAGTAAAATCGTGACAAATCAAAAACGCCCATGGTTTTTCTATCCTATGTAATTGATAAATCAGAGATTATTTGTCAAGAATTGAAGTCTTATGTATTGAAATAATTTAATTTGATGTGAATATTGCAATCTGATTGGCTGACCCACCTGGGGAAAAATTGGTTATACTTGATTTCCAGATTTTATTAGTACACTCAGACAACATGAGTTGGCATTGTGACGTCACCAACATATTCATTCGCCAACAACAAATTCAGATAATGCAATGAAATAATCGTAATTAAAATCAAGAAATTATAAATTTTGTTGCAAAAATGAAATTATAAATTGTATAGGTTATTCTTGTATAACCTTGTTTGGAACAGTTTACACTTCATAAACTGCTTCACGGTTTATTAAGCGTAAACTGCCCCAAGCCAGCTAATATAATATAACCTGTTCAAAAACTGAAAATCATTCCTTGATTAAATAAATCAATCAATCAATCAAACAGAATCCCTTGAGTCATGATTGTTTAAATTGGGTTTCTGTGTAAAGTTTTAATTTCAAGCCACGAAACGGTAGATAAAATCTACATGTACTTGAATTGGGTTTCTGTGTAAAGTTTTAATTTCAAGCCACGAAACGGTAGATAAAATCTACATGTACTTGTTAACTGTTTATTTTGAAAGTTCTAATCTTAAGCGTCATAATGATAGACAAAATCTTTATGAAACTGTTTCTAAATCTCTTATACAAATAATTTTATTACTTTTCAGCTTGCATGTTTTTTTGTTCGTTTGTTTTTGTTTTTTTTATTATTACTTTTCACATTTATTTGCCTTTAATGTAAATATGAAATAAGAAATATTTACACGCTACAAAGATCGTTCTTAAAAAAATCTTAAATTTTTAAACAAAAAAGTTAAAAATAATAAAACAGGTGGAAATGAAATTTATTATTTAAAACATTGATACTAATTTAAGTCTTTAAATCAATAGTCCTATCTGTCAGACGATGCTTTATGAAATTCAAAACTGGCTTTCTTGACATACAAATACAAGATAATACGATGTAGTCCTATTGGACTTACTGCGATACTAGAGATGTAATGTCTGTCTCGACCTTTAAATCTGCCGTTATTCTATCTTCCACTTTGTTAGGTTTCCTCCACCAGTAAAACTGACTTCCACGATATAACTGAAATATTGTTGAAAGTGGCGTTAAACACCATCAAGCAAACATCCACTTTGTTATATGACAACAGAGGTGAAATTATTATTGGTTTTAATTTCATTGCAGAGGACGAATAGGCAAAACTTATATGAGGAAGAAAAAAAGAAGCTTGAAAAAGAACGAGAGATAGAAGAAGACGGAGAAGATCATATAGAAACAGGAGAAGAGGTAGAAAGTATTAATTATTAAAAAGCTTGAAGTTCCGACAGAAAATCGCTCACCAGGATTCTGGAAGTAAATTTGAGCATCTGCATTTTCAATAGTGCCCTCTTATAAGATCCGGACCTCCCAACAAAATCTTTACCCCCCCCCTCTTATCAGGCCAGAAAACGGAAACACTCGGATAATAAAATGCTACTAATCTGTTCCCCTCAAGAAAGGTCACCCCTCATATAGGGCCACTTTTTGATTGAAGAAAGGAGTGTGGCCTTATAAGAGGACGGGCTACTGTACTATAAGTACTGAGTTTTAACTGCAGTTAATTGATAAAAGTGGTTTTATAACAGAGAAATCCATGGTAGTGCCAGTGTGTGTTTCCCAAGGTAAATTGAAGTTGAATGAACATTTGGTCCAGTTAAGGAGTACGAATTACTGACACAGCATCAATATTACAGGAATTCACATACTCCACAGAGGAGGTAGTCAGATTCCTACTGGTCGTTTGGTCCAGTAATAAATAACCCTTTATTGGACCAAACACATTCTTACTGGACATTTTGCCACATGTCCGACGGACCTTGGGAATGACTGGAACAGAATCTTGTATTGCAAATACTATTTTTACAATTAGTCTTAAGTAATAATTCTATCTAATTATTTCAGTTTGTGGACCCAGACAGTTCTTTGGAACATTTATTGGAAGCAATGGTTATTGAAGAAAATGGACAACAACATACGGTACAGAATTTATTCTCATTTATTTAAAAATACAATTGGACCCCCCCCCCTCCCANCCCCCCGTTCAATGCGATTATCTTACTACAATTCAACCAATAAAACCCAACACATTTAGTATTTTTCAATTTTATTGAAGATGAAAAGAGATAAAAGGCTCTTAAATTCTCCCAGCAAATGAAAAATGCTCAAATAACTGAAAAATATATATGATTGACATTTAATTCTGAAATTTCAGACTTCGATTTTTTTCAAATGTATACGCACATTATAGATACGAACTAGTTTTTATTTCTGGAGATTTTCAAGGCCAATACGCCTTATGCAAAGGTATAATTAAAAGTAATATGTGGGTGCTGATACTAGCTATATGTTTTTCTGAGCGAATAAGTTTGATTACTTACTTCCATCACGAGGCTTGTAGGCCATGGGCTGAGCATGAACCTACCGTGCACCTCCCCTCCCCCCACTAACTTTTCTTGTCCTTTATGTCCTTTTGAAAAAAAAAATATGTTAACATTGAATATTTTGGGACGAAATTACATTTTTGAGCCCTTTTTTTTCACATCCTTTCGACAATTTTGCCGGATTTTAATGTTTTTTTCATTCTTCACTGTTGCTGAAGTCTTGTAGCTTATGAACAACTATTAACATATAAAAACTGGGGTTTGGTGGTTAGCTGATTATAGTGTCGTTCAAATGAATACAAGCTATTAATATTTTATGAAGTTCAGTAATGGTAAGAGGCAAAACATTCCTACCCCTGATAAAATTGCGTAAAAACCGAGATTTTTCGCCTTTTGTTTTAAATAGACAAAATATTACAGAACTTTGTTGATATTTTTTCTATTGAATTTATTAAAACTGTTGCATTTACGGAAAATTAAACCCATTACATCATAAAAAAAAACATGTTGTGTAGTGTAGACTGCAGAAAAATGGAATAAATGATTTTGCTGATTTTAGCTCTATTCAGCCCAAAGCACGTAATATCTTTTTCATAATATAAATTGACAACCAAATTATACATCTGTCGTGTGAAGTTATGTTATGGAGACATCTTAAAATAAAATTTGTTCTAGTACCACCCTGTATAGGGCTTCTAGCGGCAAAATATTACCCCTTACACTGTCGAAAATCGCATAATATTTTCTCACCATTATAGATAAGGACAAATTTACAGTTTTGTTTGTTGTTAATATAGATAAATGTTCTTAAGCAACACGGAAGAAACATTAAATTAATTAATTTTGCAATATTGCCCCATTTTATAATCCAGTTAACTGTATTTAATAAATTTATGCATATCAAGATTATAAAGGAAAAAAAATAGTTTTGACATTCTCATTCACCGACATTATCCGTGAAGTTCTGGTTTCAGATACTTGCACAGAAGTCTTTGACTCAAAGTTTTCCCGTGTTTATTACCAAATTAGCTCGATATTAAAATAAAATGAGTTCAAGAAAAAAAAAGAAAAGCACAACAGGAGGATTGTGCAGTGTGTATAATAAACAGCGCTAAATCGAACAATGAAAATTTGGTATCATGTTCGGTTAATTGTTTTGAAACATTGTTAGACATAAAGCGGCGACGTCATTAAAGCACAACAGAAGCTCTTAGGATGGCGGATGTCTGTGTCCAGATCCCGTCTACTTTCGTTGAGGGATTGGGTTATCACAGGGATTGTTACCAGAAGTTCATGAACCCGAGTCAGCACCGCCACAATCCATTGCAATCAGTAGTGATTTTGAAAGTAGACGCCGTACTTAGATCTCTTGATCCTGACAAAATAATATTCAGACCAGACTGTATATTTTGTGAAAAGGAAGGGAGAAAGAAAGTTAAAGTGAAGGGTAGCTGGAAGACAGAAGGAACGGTTCGGTTTGAATATGATGGTGGGATGACTGTCCAAAGAATTGCACCGGAAAAGCATGACGAGCATCTGCTCACTAGAATAAGAGGTGGTGACCTGTTTGCCTATCATGAAGCGAAGTACCATCCATCTTGCAGAAATTAGTACTGCCAAAACCCTGGGAAATGGAGAAGCGAAGATGAAGATTCCAAAGAGCGACAAAGTCACACTGAGAAAGTGCACAGAGGCTTTCGATATAGTGAAATCGTTCATTGAACGATTCGTTATTATAGGCAAATCAGTTGTTAAATTGAATGAACTCAGGGAAATATATGTCTCTAAGTTAGCAGAAACAGAGTTTGTAAATCCGAATTATAGAAGCGAAAATCTCAAGATTAATTTGGAAAAAAACTTGTGGAAAAAAGACATATCGTTAATTTCTTGTCTGAGAAGAGAAGCGGTATCCCCAATTTTGTCCGCACTACCAAGGTCATAGGCACATCAAATGGCAGACTCTAAATCAATATATCGGAACTGGTTACCAGGTAAGACTCAAAATTCCCGTGGGTCTCCATCTTTATAAACATGATCTTTGTTCCAGAGTGTAGGAAGCAGTTTGTCATTGCCCCGACAACAAAGTACCTGAATGATCTGAATTTTTCTTTGCCTGAAAAGCTTGATCAATTTCTTACTGGAAAAAACCCCAGGTTACAACTCCAAAAGTTGCCCGTTTAGTTAATTCCATTGGGCAGGATATATGTAGAGCAGTAACGCATGGAAGCTGGAAATTACCCAAGCACATTCTCATGTTCATGGCACTTCGTCACTGGTTTCGAAGTGCTGCGATCACAACACTTCTAAATAGGCTCGGTCACTCAGAAACGTATTCATTTTCCCTGGATTTTGAGACTCCTATTGCCATAGCAGTTGAAACAACATCCACTTTATTGTCACCCCAAATTGTTAGAAATCCAAACGTTCCATTCATATTCCATTCAGACTTTAATAACTTTGATCAGTTGTTAAATGATCTGCGCGGGATGGCTTCTGTCCAAACCTCACATGGAATTATGTTACAAGATTTTTCTTGTCCAGCATATCAGGAGGTAGAGGGTGATATGTCTAGCATTCCAGTTGTTCATAAGAGTGGTATTAGAACATTGAAACTTGAAACACAGGAAGTTCTTCCTGACTGCTTATTGACCCATAGAAGGAGTCCTAGTTATGACGTCGAAAAGACGAAAATGTCTGGAACGGAAGGTTTGTTTGAGCTTGAATGTTAAAAGGATCGTTTGTGGGTTATGGCAGGGTATCTTAGTTCCTATTTAGAGCAGGAGTTACCTGGACTGGCTGGATTTTGGTCAGTACTAGGAGACGAACCACCAAGCCTGACGATAATAGATTACTATCCAGTTATAAACCAACCCATTACAGTTAACAAGGCAGTCCAGGAATGTCTTCGTTATTCAGAACAAGGAGCAAGGAAGGTATGTAGTAACAACTTTTGATCTAGGTGTATGCATGATAGCATACCCAATCATTTGAAATCAACCTAAAAAGTTGGAGGATCATATCATTATGATTGGAACATTCTGTGTTGTGTCCGCGTACTTCAAGATGATCGGGAAGAAAATGGAAGAAATTGGATTGTCAGATATTTTTTTAGAAGCAGGTTTGATTGGATCAGGTTCTGTTACGGGTGTGATGACAGGAAGACACTATAACAGAGCAATGCACTGTCACAAAATACTACTAGAGGCTTAAGAAAGACTTGTTTTTGGGGAGTTTTGTTTTTCTTTAGCCGAAGAAAGGCCAATGATGGGTCTTCCAGACGATTCTTTCGAATTACTAAAGACTCTTGTCGATGAACCAGATAACGCTTCATTGAACAATGAAAACATCTCATCCTATATTGATGCCTATGACAAGTTCCGACATGACGCGCGCACAGGACATCTTGGAAAGACGACACAACTCTGGGTGTCATACATGGATCACATCTGGCTCGATTTACAACTGACTAAATCTATTAAAACTAACACTTTCCTTCTTTTTTCCTGATGTGTGACCTCTTTTCAGTTTTGCTCGAATTGAAAGATCTTACAGGGAAAATGAAAATTTCACCCTGCCCGACCATGTTTCTAAGGAAATAAACCGGGTTTCATCAAATTTTACGTGTTTTTTAGAGGGATAGGGCTAATATTTTGTTATTTTTGTGTTAATCAGTAGGTAGAAGGAACATAATTATTCCCTTTTTACATTTTTATAGTACACAGAAACAAAATTCAACCGTCATAATGATGCGGTATTCTTTATTTTATTAGTAAAATTAAGATATAGGCAGAATCCTGTGAAAATCTTCAAAATTGAAAATATCCCATTCTTCAAGTATTTTTTACCACAAAGATCACTTCATAAAGGATTACTAGTGCTTGATTTCTTAAATGTGATATAATTGTTTGGTTTAGTATACGAAAGATCGCAGTTTAGTACGAAATATTTTTTTATCTAAACTTTTAAGGGAAAACATGTTTTTTTTTTCGTTTCAGGAAGGGGAGGGGTAGGGTTTTCACATCTGACAAAATTTGATAGCCACGAAGTGTATATATCTTGTATTCAATTGAAAAGTAATACTATAAGTCTTCATTTGATACCATATTGATATACTTCCAAGACTATTTAGTATACATTTTATGCTCGCAAAGACAAAAATTGAAAAAAAATCAAAAAATCCTCAAAAAGCTGCGACAGGGTTAAATATTAGCCTCAAACGGCAAGTTCGTCCCAAAATTGTCAATGTTAACATGTTTTTTCTTCAAGAGGATATATAGGAGGGCTTAAAAAATGTGTTAACATGGAAGGTGGAGGGGTGCACGGAGGGTTATGCTAGCCCACGGACTATTATGGTTTACAATGCATATTGACAGAAAGCTAGGTAAATTGAGGTCCTATTGTACCGTGGCAAAAATTGGTTGAAATTGTACGTGACGGTAAATACACAGTACCATAACTATGCTGTAGGATCTGGGCTCTGGCTACACATTTTTGTCATATTTGATCCAAATCAATAAGAGGTCATTTTAAGGGTATACAAGTGATCCAGAAATAGCACATTGAATGTAGTCAGAGATTCCCCTGCCGTCCGACGGCTTTTTGTTCGACTTGCTGGAGCCGTCTCAAGATTTTTCAAAGAAGGGCAAGACAAACTTACAATGTAAGGTGGTCTTGTGGACGAATGGTCAATATCTGGACTCTTAAAGCTCATACTTCAACTGAAATCTAGATTTTATGTAGCTGTAGTTCAACCACAATCTCAACACTGATAAAACTGCCCACCGTGATATTACTGAATATTATAAGGCTAGACTTGCAAGAATGTAAGCAGACAAAGACACATCTACTAGTTTATTATCCCCTCGCCAACGAAGTTGCGAAGGGAAATAGTAACGCTACCATCCGTCTTTCCGTAACATCCTTGTGAACACTCTAGAATCAACATCCTTCAGTGGATTTTGACCAAACTTGGTACATACTTAGTCCTTAAGAAAATCTGAAACCCATTTGATTTTCAAGGTCATAGATCAAAGGTCAAGGTCACCGGGTCAATTTTTTACACGAGGGGATACACCACGCTTTGTGTGGCCCTTGTTGGATTTAAAGCTTTGCTGACGTCGTCGTTTGTTTTACCACCATAAATTTATAATTTTGTTGATTTTAATAGGTCCAATGACTGTATTAGGCTAGACTTGTAACAAATGTAAGCAAACAAAGGGACATCTACTAGTTTATTGTATTTAAAGCTTTGCTGACATCAATAGTTTGTTTTACTGTCACAAATTTTAATTTTGTTTATTTAAATAGATCTAATGACTGTGCATTAGGCTAGACTTGTAAAAATTTAAGCAAACAAAGAGATATCTACTAGTTAAACGCTTTGCTGACGTCAATCGTTTGTTTTAACGTCACAAATTTTAATTTTGTTGATTTTAATAGGTCCAAGGACTTCATCCAGAAAAAAGTTCTAAGACCTATGGAGATTCTCATGACAAACACAAGCATCTTCCAAAACAACAAAGAGATCTGGCCTCCAGAAAGGTTAGTACAATAATTATTCTTCAAATATACGGTGCAGTTAAAAAAAAATCCACAAGAAATAAAAATTATAAATTTTGGTTATAGTAATATTTATTATAAAAAAAGTTTTAATATATACTATGATATTTGTTTTAGAAATAGAATCCAATAAGATGGAACGATGTGGAAAACTTAGTTCCCTCATACGTTATGAAATGGTTGTTGGAAAATGATGACAAAAAAATGAGTCAAGACCACGTGTTAAATAAAGCATAAATAGGAACATACAGTTGGCTAATGTATTTAATTATATGAAATTATGTTGTATATTTTTGTATTTTGTAATGTGTATTCAGAAAGTTGACAATTACTCATTTGTATTTTCTCTGGGCAAATGATGTGTACTAAAACAGGAGCCCCTAAGTCGACTTCCCTGTGCATCTTAGGTGTTTTATGCGGCTTTACTGTGCGTCTTAGACGTTTAGGTGGCTTTCCATTTCTTATTTGTTTTAATTGATACAACTTTAATTTTGCCATCACTTGACGTCCGTCGTCTGTCCTCTGTTAACTTTTCACATTTTAATCTTCTCTTCTAAAACCCCTCAGCCAAATGAACTGAAACTTGGTAGGAAGCATCTATAGAAGGTCCTCTCTATCAGATTGCACATTTTATCCCAATCCATTAACAAACATGGCCATCACAGGCAATTCTTGTTTCTGATGGCCGAATTTTAAAAATATTCTCCTCTGTAAACGCCAAATGATCACAAACATGGCCACTACAGACAATTCTTATTTCTGATTGGCGGATTTAAAAAAAAGTCTTCTCCTCTGAAGCCGCTTGGCCAAATGAACCGTAACTTGGTAGGAAACATATATGGAATGTCCTCTATGAAGATTGCTCATTAAAAGTAGCATTAAACACCATCATGAAAACAAAAAAAATCATTTTAGGATAGAATATTTAAATATGGTAACTCCTATATGATGTGCTGCTTTATCATATCGTACGACATTGGATTAATAACTACCTGTGCAATCAGTACCTATCACCACTACCATTGTGAGTTAGAATCCCACTCAGGCGAGGTGTACTTGATACAACATTATGTGATAAAGTTTTGTCAGTATAAACCAAACCCAACCCAACATATCTAAATTCAATATGGCATGAAGGTGTGTGGGGAGGGGTATTATAGTTCCTAAGTATATGGCTATCATTGGTAATATCATCTTGTCTGAGTGAGTAAGTGAGTGATTGTTATTTCATGCAAAATGAGCAACTTTCAGCTTTATCATGGCAAGAACAAATTACAGTCAATGCAATTGTACCATTGATGATGTTCATTTGTACTGCACCAACACGCTTAATTAGAATTGTATGGTGTTAACGTACTGAAGCAGCAGTCCAGATATAGACATACCACTCCACTCGGACACATTATCCTGATTCTGAGCCAACATGTTGTTGTTTTTACTCATTAAAGCTGCATGGTCAGCAGAAAAGCAACAAATATCAATTTTATAATCTTTGGCTTGACTCAACCAGGAATCAAACCCATGATCTATCACACTGGGCGCAAGCACCCTAACTATTACACCGCTGATGCAGTTCATCTTGTCTGAAATTACCAGACCATTGGGCTGAAACTTTGCAGATATTATATGGAGACGGATCTCAAATAACAGGAAAATGAATGTGTCATAATTTGAAGCCACCTGTTGCAAAAACGTCGTCGACGTGTTTGAGAGTTTGACAAGTTTTGAATAATGGACACATCATTGTTTAGCGGACATTTATGGGCATTTTACACACTATCGCAAGTACAATAACTAATTTTAGAAGTAAAAACTTACATTCAAGCTGCACAAAATGGCTTCCAATTATGAGGTACATTCATCCCCCCTCCCCCGAATAAAGTCCTGTATATCAATGATATTTTTTTATATCGCTGTTTTTATAATGTATTGATTGAATTTGATATTTTTCGTATTTTTAATGAAGTTTTATTTATGTTTCGTAGCGAAGGAAAAGGAATTTTATAACAGATACAAGTAAATTATGGGAGAAAAATATCATTCCCTATAAAACGCACAACATGTGTAAGTATCTATTGTAGGTTGTATGTTGCTTTATTGAAATTTAAATCCCTTTAGACAACAAAAGACAGCAACAAGTCTTGAAACGACAATGACACAAAGACAAGTCTTAAAAAGTCTTAAAACTACAAAGACCCAAAGACAAGGTTTAAAACTACAAATACCCAAAGATAAGTCTTATAGATACAAAGACCCACAGACAAGTCATAAAACCACAAAGACCTAAAGACCAGTGTTAAAACTACAAAGACCCAGAGACAAGTCTTAAAACTACAAAGAGCCAAAGACAAGTCTTAAAACTACAAAGACCCAGAGACAAGTCTTAAAACTACAAAGAGCCAAAGACAAGTCTTAAAACTACAACGAAACAAAGACAAGTCTTAAAAACACAAAGACACAAAGACCAGTCGTATAACTACAAAGACCCAAAGACAAGTCTTATAACTACAAAGACCACAAGTTGGATCTACAACTGCCTATACAATCAGTTCCTATCACCACTGATGTTATGGGTTCGAATCTGAAACCCATAGAATTGTTGCAAGTCACTGACAAACTTTATCACATAATGCTGTATTGAATACACCTCACCACGAACAGGATTCGAACTCACAACATATTGATTGCATAGATAGTTGAAAATCCAACTACCATGCGATCACTATCATGACAGCCTCATTTCTGCTATTTGAGAAACCTCTGATTTTTACTCCCAGTTTTTTCTCAAGTTTTTAAAATGTTATCAAAATAAGTTGACTTAAATCCTAAGCAGCAGTTTTAGTATATCCACTATTGTTGGCTGGAACGCTAAATTGGCGACAATAAAACACAGATTGACCATGTCAAATGTTTAAACAAAATTATGTACAGTATCAATACTACCATCATCTGTGATATTTTATATTTGGGACAATAAAACGCAGATTGACCATGTTAAATATAAAAAAAAAACATACAGGGTTTATACTAACATTATATGTGATATTTTATATTTGGGACAATAAGACACAGATTGACCATGTCAAATATTAAATATTAAAAAAAAAACAATATACATTAATATATTACTTCAGATAATGGTTTTTCTGATTGGCTGACATCCCTAGTAACGTTCTTTGATAAAACGTTATAATCACCTTGCAAAAAGACACGAGAGGTGAACAAAATATTCCAAAGCTCCTCCAGACACCTTAAAATATAAATGGTGTTTCCCAATTATTACCTGCGTCGTCGAAGGCAGAAGCAGGTCTTGGAATCGCTTTCTCCGTCCGTACGTCCGTCCCAACAAGGCAGTACTTACTTAGCGTAATCTGTAATTCAAACAGTTTTCAATCAATATTATTCATACTTTGCACAGTGTTTGTATACATATTAAAGATGTGCACCTCCTATTATGGGCTGATTTAAAGATTTTTTTTCATATATTTTCTGCATGCTGAGCTTATTTTTTTTATCACTTTATGTCATGGACGGTACCTAGTTGGTGTAATCCAAAACTCCAACAGTGGTCAATCAATATTATTATACCTCACATAATAAAGAATCAATTCTATTGGTTAAAAGATAATCACATGACATAAAATAATCTGGATATTTTTGCTTCTAATCGCCGCCAACGGTGAATAACCTCAAGAATTACACACGTCCATTGAATAACCCTATTATTAACGGTGAATAACCTCAAGAATTACACACGTCCATTGAATAACCCTATTATTCAACGGTGTTAAAACATGGAATAATACTTTAACAATTCAAATATTAAACAGTATATTACAACTGTTTGTTCGGTATAATAAAACAGTTACGGCCCTCTGAATCGGTGAATATCCAAAATTGTCAACCCCACTAGGGTTATTTCACTCGGGCTAAACCCCTGGGGGAAATAACCCTCGTGGGGTCGACAATTTTGGCTATTCACCTCTTGTATATTATTCATACTTTGCACAGTGTTTGTATACATATTAAAGATGTGCACCTCTTATTATCGGCTGATTTGAAGATTTTTTCTTTAATTTCCTGTATGTTGAACTTAGTCATATTTTATCACTATATGACATTGACGGTATCTAGTTGGTGTAATCTACAACTCTAACCATATTCAATTAATAGTATTTAAACTTTACACAGTATTTGTGTACATATTGAAGATGTGCACCTCTTATTATGGGCAGATTTGACAATTTTTCCGTACATTTTCCGTATGTTGAATATTTTTCACTGAATGAATTTGACTGTACCTAGTCGATGTAATCTAAAACTGCAAGTGTTCAATCAATATTATTCATACTTTGCATAGTGTGTTTAGACATACTGAAGACATGCACCTCCTATTACGGACAGTTTTGACAGATGATTTCTTAGATTTTTTGCATGTTGAACTTGTTATTTTTTATCTTTCTATCACATGGACGATACCTAGTATGTGTAATCTGAAACTCAAAACGTGTTCAATTAATATTATTCAAACTTTGCACAGTGTTTATATACATATTGAAGATGTGGACCTGTTATTATACTCCCACAAATAAAGACGGGAATTTTCCTGCTATACTAGTGGATTGGGAAGAGAAGTGTGTTGCAATCTGCTCATTCAAAAACACAACTTACTATATGCAGATGATATTGAGAATACTAAGTATCAAATACTTCATCTGGAGTTTGTTTATATTAAAATTACACTGACTAGTCTAAATATCTCCATCAATAAAGTCTTATTCTGATGTATCAGAGAAATTGAAAGGACTGATAAGCAGTAGGAAAACATCTGTTGTGTATGGAGACTTCAATTTTAACTTCTATAAATAACCTGACAATGTGATTTTAAATACCCTCCATGGAATAGGATTTCAACAAGTGATATCAGATTCAACACACATTGAAGTGTCCCTTCTGTATCACATCTACACCAATATAGAACCTCAATCACAATTTATCCACTCTGTACTTTTCAGACCATAATGCTACCTGTCTCATTCTTAGAATATAAACACTATTAATTGGAAGTTTAAATAAAATATCAATGGTGTTTGTATACACAGTTTTAGAAATTGCAGGAATAATCCAATAGACAGGTTTCACATTAGTACGTTTCCGGAAAATTTTGACATCATTTTCAATGACTTGATTTACACTGATTGTCTTCGAGTCAATCAAAGAAATTCATTCATTAAAGGTAATGGGAAATTCGTCTGTAGACACTAAAGATTTATTTCCTTTAAATTTTGATTTTGTCCATATGAAAAATGTAATTGTAATTTAGTCATTTGGTCCTTTCCACTGAACTTCTTAGCATACCTAAACATTTAAAACAGGTGTCAAAAATGCATACATTACTGGTATGTTTTGCAGCGACGCAGGTCCAGGCACGATATTGGTCTTGTATTGAAAGTAGTAGGCAATCATAATCGAGTTAAATTTTCTCATCGACCAATCAGATGCGTTCTTACTAATTACTTTCGATACACAATTAAGTTAATAATTGCAAACGTTGTGTAGACATAGGTGTCTGGGGAACAAAATCAGCGTCGTTTGGTATTAATTCAAATTTGATTTAATGTCATAGAATAAAACAGTTAATGACATTCAATTTCGGTGAATACAAGGATTGATCAACTCATGAAACATGATATTCACCTTGGATGCCTCGGTGAATATCATGTTCCATGGATTGTTCAATCCTTGTGTTCACCTCATGGTAAGTCATCAATTGTATAATGTTTATACTTCCTTTATCTGTGATATTTTACATTTGGGGCAATAAAACACAGATTGACCATGTCAAATATTAAATATATATATATATATACAGTATTCATATTACCATTATCTGTGATATTTTATGTTTGGGACAATAAAGCACAGATTGACCATGTCAAATGTTAAGAAAACAACAAACAGTATTAGTTACTACCATTATCTGTGACATTTTACATTTAGTACAATGAAACACAGATTGACCATGTCTAATATTAAAAAAAAAAACAATATACAATATTTATACTACCTTTATCTGTGATATTTTACATTTGGGACAATAAAACATGGGTTGAACATGTCAAATATTTAAAGGAAAAAATATACAATATATAGTATTTATCCTACCATAATCTGCGATATTTATATTTCAGCCTCAAGCAGTATTACTGTCATAAATCAAGCTATTCAGCAGTTTACAGATACAACATGTGTACGTTGGGTTCCAGAAAATACCGCAGGAAGTTATGGCCTGAATCATCAAAATGTTGTATATTTCATAAATGAGCAGTAAGTTCTTTAATCCTGAAATCAAATTTATAAATCTTTGCCAATAAAATTTATAAATATATTACATTCCAAATTTATAAATCTACTACAATCAAATTTATAAATCTATTACAAGCAAATATATTAATATATTACAATCAAATTTATAAATCTATTACAATCAAATTCATAAACCTTTGACAATCAAATTTATAAATCTATTACATTTCAAATTTATAAATCTACTACAATCAAATTTATAAATCTATTACAAGCAAATATATTAATCTATTACAATCAAATTTATAAATCTATTACAATCAATTTTATAAATCTATTACAATCAAATTTTTCAACCTATTACAATCAGTTACTTTAATGATTTATAAATTTATTACAACCAATGCTTTAAGGATACAAAGAATAAAAACAAAAACAAAAATCATTTCACACAAAATATTCCTCTTCTAATTTTGAATTTATTTTTTCAGAGGCTGTTGGTCTTATGTGGGAAATATTGGTCAACACTTGAGCCCACAGAACATCCAGCCAGTCAGTTTACAAGAACCAGGCTGCGTTAGTGTAAGTTTCTTTGGATGTTTGATGGTCTTACAGGGCAGAGTGGGGCAGAAGGGGGATGTCGTGGTGATCATCGTATTGTAGTTGGATTTACAACTACATATGCAATCAATACCACTGATTTTGTGAATTCGAATCTCGATTAGGGCGAGGTGTAGAATATTATGTGATAAAGTTTGTCAGTGACTTCCGACAGGTCGGTGATTTTCTCCGGGTCCTCTGGTTTCCTCCAGCAATAAAACTCCCTGCCATGATATAGCTGAAATATTGTTGAAAGTGGCGTTAAACCACATCAAACAAATAAAAAAATAATATGTAGGTGAACCTATTTTTGGTGCCACTTGTAGAGCGCACCCCAAGTTTTTGGTGCCACTTGTAGAGTTCACGCACAGTTTTTGGTGCCACCTGTAGAGTTCATCCCCAGTTTTTGGTGCCACTTGTAAAGTTCACCCCCAGTTTTTGGTGCCACTTGTAGAATTCACCCCCAGGTATAGGTGCTACATGTAGAGTTCACTCCCAGGTTTCGGTGCCACTTGCAGAGTTCACCCCCAGGTTTCGGTGCCACTTGTAGAGCTCATCCCCAGTTTTTGGGGCCACTTGTAGAGTTCAACCCCGTTCCTTGGTGCCACTTGTAGAGTACACCCCCAGTTTTTGGTGCCACTTGTAGAGTTCATCCCCAGCTTTTGGTGCCACTTGTAGAGTTCATCGCCAGCTTTTGGTGCCACTTGTAGAGTTTACCCCCAGTTTTTGGTGCCACTTGCAGAGTTTACCCCAGTTTGTGGTGCCACTTGTAGAGTTCACCCCAGTTCTTAGTGACACTTGTAGCGTTCACTCCCAGTTATTGGTGCCACTTGTATAGTTCACCCTCACTTTTTGGTGCCACTTGCAGAGTTTACCCCAGTTTGTGGTGCCACTTGTAGAGTTCACCCCCACGTTTTGGTGCCACTTGTAGAGCGCACCCCAAGTTTTTGGTGCCACTTGTAGAGTTCACGCACAATTTTTGGTGCCACTTGTAGAGTTCACGCACAGTTTTTGGTGCCACTTGTAGAAATCACCCTCAGTATTTTGGTGCTACTTGTAGAGTTCACCCCCAGTTCTTGGTGCCACTTGTAGAGTTCATCGCCAGCTTTTGGTGCCACTTGTAGAGTTTACCCCCAGTTTTTGGTGCCACTTGCAGAGTTTACCCCAAGTTTTTGGTGCCACTTGTAGAGTTCACGCACAATTTTTGGTGCCACTTGTAGAGTTCACGCACAGTTTTTGGTGCCACTTGTAGAAATCACCCTACGTTTTTTGGTGCTACTTGTAGATTTCACCCCCGTTTCTTGGTGCCACTTGTAGAGTTCGCCTCCAGTACTAGGTGCCACTTGTAGAGTTCACCCCAGTTCTTGGTGACAATTGTAGAGTTCATACCCAGTTCTTCGTGCCATTTGTACAGTTCACCCCCAGTTCTTGGTACCACTTGCCACTTGTTGAGTTCACATCTCAGTTCTTGGCGCCTCTTGTTGAGGTCACCCCTAGTTTTTGGTAGCACTTGAAAAGTCCACCCCAGTTCTTCGTGCCACTTGTAGAGTTCACCCCCATTTTTTTGTGCCACTTGTAGAGTTCACACCCAGTTTTTGGGGCCTCTTGTAGAATTCACTCCAGTTTTTGGTGCCACTTGTAGAGTGCACTCACAGTTATTGGTGCCACGTGGGGCCCAGGTGGCTCAATGAGTTATGTCGTTGGATCTAACAACTCATACAAGCCTATCACCTATACGGCGTGTGTTCAAACCCTGCTTTGAAAATTGCAAAAAAGGTGTACTTGACTCAGCCGCATGTGATAAAGTTTACCAGTTGCTTGCCCATGGTCGATAGTTCTCTCCGGGTACTCCGGCTTCCTCCACCACTAAAACTGGTAGCTGAAATATTGTTGAAAGTGGCGTTAAAACCCCAGAAACCAAATCAAATCTTGGTGCCACTAGCAGAGTTCACCTCCAGTTTTTGGTGTCACTTTTTCAGTTCACCCCCAGTTTTTGATGCCACTTGTAGAGTTCACCCCAGGTCTTGGTGCCACTTGCAGAGTTTACCCCCAGTTTTTGGTGCCACTTGTAGAGTTCACCCCCAGTTTTTGGTGACACTTGTAGAGTTCACCCCCAGGTTTCGGTGCCACTTGTAGAGCTCATCTCCAGTTTTTGGGGCCACTTGTAGAGTTCACCCCCGTTTCTTGGTGCTACTTGTAGAGTTCACCCCCAGGTCTTGGTGCCCCTTGTAGTGGTCATCCCCAGCTTTTGGTGCCACTTGTAGAGTTTACCCCCAGTTTTTGGTGCCACTTGCAGAGTTCATCCCCATGTTTTGGTGCCACATGTAGAGCGCACCCCAAGTCTTTGGTGCCACTTGTAGAGTTCACGCACAGTTTTTGGTCCCACTTGTAGAAATCACCCTCAGTTTTTTGGTGCTACTTGTAGATTTCACCCCCGTTTCTTGGTGCCACTCGTAGAGTTCGCCTCCAGTACTAGGTGCCACTTGTAGAGTTCACCCCAGTTCTTGGTGCCAATTGTAGAGTTCATACACAGTTCTTGGTGCTATTTGTACAGTTCACCCCCAGTTTTTGGTGTCACTTGTAGAGTTCACCTCTCAGTTCTTGGCGCCACTTGTTGAAGTCACCCCTAGTTTTTGGTGCCACTTGAAAAGTTCACTCCAGTTCTTGGTGCCACTTGTAGAGTTCACCCGCATTTTTTTGTGCCACTTGTAGAGTTCACACCCAGTTTTTGGTGCCTCTTGTAGAATTCACTCCAGTTTTTGGTGCCACTTGTAGAGTGCACCCACAGTTATTGGTGCCACATGGGGCCCGGGTGGCTCAATGAGTTAGGTCGTTGGATCTAACAACTCATATAAGCCTATCACTTATACGGCGTGTGTTCAAGCCCTGCTTTGAAAATTGCAAAAAAGGTGTGCTCGACTCAGCCGCATGTGATAAAGTTTATCAGTTGCTTGCCCATGGTCGATAGTTCTCTATGGGTACTCTGGCTTCCTCCGCCACTAAAACTGGTAGCTGAAATATTGTTGAAAGTGGCGTTAAAACACCGAAAACCAATTCAAATCTTGGTGCCACTTGTAGAGTTCACCCCCAGTTTTTGTTGCCACTTTCTCAGTTCACCCACAGTTTTTGATGCCACTTGTAAAGTTCACCCCAGGTCTTGGTGCCACTTGTAGAGTTTACCCCCAGTTCTTGGTGCCAGTTGAAGAGTTCACCCCCAGTTCTTGGTGCCACTTGTAGAGTTCACCCCCAGTTATTGGTGCCACTTGTAGAGTTCACCCCCAGTTCTTGGTGCCACTTGTAGAGTTCACCCCAGTTTTTGGTGCCACTTATAGATGTCACCCCTAGTTTTTGGTGCTACTTGTAGAGTTCACGCCTAGTTCTTGGTGCCACTTGTAGAGTTCACCCCCAGTTTTTGGTGCCACTTGTAGAGTTCACACCCAGTTATTGGTGCCACTTGTAGAGCTCATCCCCAGTTTTTGGTGCCACATGTAGAGCACACCCCAAGTTTTTGGTGCCACTTGTAGAGTTCACGCACAGTTTTTGGTGCCACTTGTAGAGCTTACCCCCAGTTTTTGGTGCCACTTATAGAGGTCACCCCTAGTTTTTGGTGCCACTTGTAGAGTTCACCCCTAGTTCTTGGTGCCACTTGTAGAGTTCACCCCCAGTTTTTGGTGCCACTTGTAGAGTTCACACCCAGTTATTGGTGCCACTTGTAGAGCTCATCCCCAGTTTTTGGTGCCACATGTAGAGCACACCCCAAGTTTTTCTTGCCACTTGTAGAGTTCACGCACAGTTTTTGGTGCCATTTGTAGAAATCACCCTCAGTTTTTTGGTGCTACTTGTAGATTTCAACCCCGTTTCTTGGTGCCACTTGTAGAGTTCGCCTCCAGTTCTTGGTGCCACTTGTAGAGTTCACCCCGTTATTGGTGCCACTTGTAGAGTTCACCCCCAGTTCTTGGTGCCATTTGTAGAGTTCACCCCCAGTTTTTGGTGCCACTTGTAGAGTTCACACCCAGTTCTTGGTGCCACATGTAGAGTTCACCCCCAGTTTGTGGTGCCATTTGTAGAGTTCACACCCAGTTTTTTTGTGCCACTTGTAGATTTCACCCCTAGTTTTTGGTGCCACCTGTAGAGTTCACCCACAGTTATTGGTGCCATTTGTGGCCCGGGTGGCTCAATGAGTTAGGTCGTTGGATCAAACACCTCATATAAGCCTATCACCAATACGGCGTGGGTTCAAGCCCTGCTTTATAAATTACAAAAAAAAGGGTGTACTCGACTCGCAGCCGCATGTGATAAAGTTTACCAGTTGCTTGCTCATTGTCGGTGGTTCTCTCCGGGTACTCCGACTTCCTCCACCGCTAAAACTGATCGCCACGATATAACTGAAATATTGTTGAACGTGGCGTTAAAACACCAAAAATCAAATCAAATCTTGGTGCCGCTTGTAGAGTTCACCCCCAGTTGTTGATACCACTTGTAGAGTGCCACTTGATCGAACCCACGATCTACCTCACATTGGGCCAGCACGATAAAGATAGATGTGTATGATAATACTTTATTTTCTTAGGTAACCACTACAGTCCATGAAATGTTGCATGCGATGGGAGGACAACACGAACAATCCCGATCTGATAGAGATAATTATGTGCGAATTGAGTGGAATAACGTACAAGGAGGGACTGGTAATTATAACATGCAGAAACTGTCCACCCAAGACAATAATCCATACGATGCAGAATCCTCTATGCAGTATGCTTTATATGTGAGTAAAATGTTTATCTAGATCAGGGCCATCCTAACAGCATTATAGGCCCCCGGGCAAATCAGTGCATTGGGGCCCATACCTACACAACCAATCACAGGAATAAAGCTGCAAATGTCGATAGAATTAAACATAACTTTATTGCATTGGTACCTCCAACAAAATCAGTGTTTAAACATTAAAAGGCATGTTGTATACAATATACATAGATTATCGTGTGGCCCATATACTCGTGGAGCCCCACGATGTCCATTAGTTCGTGTGGCCCATATACTCGTGGAGCCCCTCGATGTCCATTAGTTAATCGGCACTGATCTAGATACAAATTTGTCTGTTATTTGTTGTATAGATGTGTCCTATGGTACCGTGGTAGATGAATTAAAAATATTGCGGTAAAACTTTTATCTAGATACTAGTACATACTAGACTGTTATTTTTGTATATCTGGGTCCTATAAGGTGCTGTGGTAGTCAAATTAAAAATATGGCAGTAAAAATTGATCGAATTAGCACGTGAATACATGGAACCATAACACCCGCTGTACCATAGGATCGGAGATAGATGTGTTTTTGCAGCGGTTTTGTTCAATAATGAGAAAAAATGCATTTGACTTCTTTATTAAGTCTCCGAAACAAGGTTTGAAGACTTATTGTTTTGCTCTGTTTATTATTCTTATTTTTCTTTCTGTAACACATGACGTTGTCTGCATCGTTTCTCAGAAACCATAGGTTCCAATAATCTTTAGGTTTGGTATTAATGATAAATCTATGGATCTAGTTGTGCATAAAAGTTTGACATTTTGCACTGGGGGTCATTTGGGTATAATTTGAGAGACCTAAATAGTTGTGGGGTTTACTATAGAATCTTTTAGGAAATTTTCATGAATTATGTTTTATTGTCCGATAGTAATCAGGTTTGACATTATCAACATGGCTGCCATTGCCATGGCTACCACTAAAGTTAAAAACATATTTTATTGGGATGTGTAGTTGTGTATTTAGGGTTTGAAATTTTCAAAATGGCCATCATTTCCGCAATTAACCATGAAAGTTAAAAAAATAATTGATTCGATATGTAACATAAAAGCAGATACATTTTAGCTCGACTTTTCGAAGGAAAAACGTCGAGCTATTGTCGTCACGTCGGCGTCAGCGTCAGCGTCTGGGTCGGTTAAGTTGTTGGTTAAGTTTTCGGTTAAGTTTTTTGTCAGAGTCCATTTCTCAAAAACTATCAAAGGTATCCATTTGAAACGTTAACTTGGAATACTTGTTCACTATTAAATGAGGAACCAATTACAATAAGGCAGATGACCCTGTGATTTGTATATCCAGAGTTAGCTGCCCTTGTTTCGACATAGTACATAGAAATTAGGGATATTCTTTTTTAGTATAATCAAAATTTTCTCAATAACTATCAAAGCTATTAACTTGAAACTAAATACACTTGTAGAAAGTGTTGACCCCAATCTGTTGACAAGAGAAGACAACTCCATCCAACATTTTATTTGAGTTATTCCCCCTTTTTGACTTAGAATTTCTTCAAAAAATACAATTTCTCAATAATTATGATAGGCATTGAAATGAAACTCAACATACCTGTTCACTATCAAATGGGGAACCCATTACAATAAGCTTAAAACAGGTGACCCTGTGATTTGTATATCCAGAGTTATCTGCCCTTGTTTCTACATAGTACATAGAAATTTGGGATATTTGTTTAGTAAAATTTAAATTTCTCAATAACTATCAAAGCTATTAACTTGAAACTCAATACACTTGTAAAAAGTGTTGACGCCAATCTGTTGACAAGAGAAGACAACTCCATCCAGCATTTTATTTGAGTTATTCCCTCTTTTTGACTTATATTTTCTTAAAAAAATGCAATTTCTCAATAATTATGTAAATTGCTTGCAGTTTAATATCAGACACGAAAAAGTCGAGCGTCCAGCTCCCATGGGCGGTACTCTTGTTTTAATTAATACAACAGAATATATAGACAAAAAAGCAAATTGAACAGATCTAATCAGATCACCTGTCTATAAGCTATAAATAATTGTTCATATTAAGCAGGTTTCTTATTGAATGTGTGCATGCAAAATGTGTAATCCTCTTAATTTTCCATATAGTTTATTTAAATGAATGTCTCTCTTTACTTTTGTAGTCATTTTCTACTAATGGACAAAAAACGATTTTGTTCAGAGACCAACGTTTGGAATTTTTAGCAGATATTGCCGATGGTTTGGAATTTTATGACATACAGGATGTAACTGATGCTTACCATTGTGCAGGTAATTATTGTGATATTCACTACATGTTTTGTTATACCCCCCGCAAGCAAAGTTTGGGGGTATATAGGAATCACCCTGTCCGTCCGTCCATCCGTCCGTCCGTCCGTCCGTCTGTCCGTCCGTCCATGTACCTTGTAAGCGCAACTCCTCCTAAACGGCTTATTGGATTTTTATGAAACTTTACACACTTGTAGTACACTATCTGCAGATGTGCATGAAGGAACATGGTTGCTGTCCAAAATTTAAAAGGGGAGATAATTCAACTTATACTTTCACGAAAAAGGTGGAGGGGGGGCACGTACCTTGTAAGCGCAACTCCTACTAAACTGCAAGCGGGGGGTATCACTCAGTGAGGTCACTCACAGTTCTAGTTTGTTTTATGATGTTTAATGCCACTTTCAACAATATTTAAGTTAGATCGTGGCGTTTAGTTTTATTGGTGGAGGAAACCGGAAGACTCGGAGAAAACCATTGACTTGTCTTAAAAGGTCACTGACAAACTTCATCACATAATGCTGTACACCTCGCACTGATCGAGTTTCGAACTCACAACATCAGAGGTGACGGGCATTGCTTGCATAGGTAGTTGTAAATCCAACTATCATACGATCACGGCCACGACAAACCCCTACTAAATGTTGGCTGATGATATTTATCCAATATTTAAATAGAAATAATTTTATTTTGTATTTTTTTTTCCAGATCACTGTAGTAATCCCCCAGCTTGTGAAAATGGTGGATTTGTAAACTTCCAGTGTGTTTGTGTCTGCCCTGATGGTTTAACTGGAGCTACATGTACAGATACGGTGTCTAACAGTCGTAAGTTTGTCACCCCAGGCACAATGTTACCCTGTATGCCATCTTCATTTATGAAAAAACCGTATCGTTGGCGAAATAGTTAGCATGCTCGTCTCCAGTGTGGTATATCATGGGTTCAAGACCTGGTCGGGTCAAATCAAAGATTATAAAATTGGTATTTACTGCATGCGCCTCCGTTAATAACGCAGTATTAAGGAAAAAGAGCAAAGACTGGTTGGCTCGGAATCAGAATAATGTGTTCAAGTGGGGAGAAATGTCTCCCCGCAGACTGTTGTTTCAGTGAGCCAGCACTATAAAAATTCAACTCAGCGTGTTGGTCTAGTACAAAGCGGACGTCATCATGACTGCATTGAAAATTAACTTGTTCTCGCTCAGATATAGCTGAAAAATTGCTGAGTTGGTGTTAAACAACAATCACTCATTCACTCATGCACTCCTTTGCCCAACTTGCACCAACACTATGTATATAGAATATTTATTTATTTATTTCCTAGGAATGTAACATTTATTTGTAAAAGGCTCATTTTCAAGTAGGAGGTGATAATCTTTAAATAGGAGGGGGGTTGTAAAAATTAATTATTGGTATTTTTTTTTTCGCAAGACAAGGATTATCAGGTCCATATCAGATGAGCTCGAGCGAAAACAAATACAATGTACTAATAATTTTGTTATCGGTAATTTCACAATTTTAACACAGCTTTATGATTTTTTTTTTTTTGTGTTTTGACCTTTTTTTTAAATACTAATATTTTTTTTATCGGTAATTTCACAATTTTAACACAGCTTTGTGATTATTTTGTAGTGTTTTGACCTTTTTTTTTTAAATGAAAGGTTTAGTGACGTCACGTTAGACCACGCATGACAAATGACCAACAGCTGATATTTTCTTTTATCACTATTTTGCGGTGTTTTCCTTTGATCTTGCTATCTGAGAATTTCCCATCTCACGCTAGTAGAGTGAGATGGAAAATTATCGCCAGTAACTAAGCGTTGTCAAGGACGCACGTACGTAGTATTATTGCTGTTTTCTAATATGACGTTATAAATTAATGACGTCCATTACCAAATCCTTCCCCAGGGTTTGGTAGAAGGACACTTTTCCAATGACAAATATTCTAAAAATCACTCAAAATTCACAAAATTTTCATTCTTACTGCCTAAATTAATCTTGATTCCCAATTTGAGCAATTTAGATTTCAAAAGATAAACCAGTCTGCAAAACAAAGCCATATTTGACTTTCACTTAGATATTTTCATTTTTGAAAACAAAGTAGCCCGGCTGGGAACAAAAAAAATACAATTAGACGTGAAATTTGCCCTGTTTCTGGATGCTGTGGAATGCCAGTGGTGTTAGTAATTAGTATCCCCTGGTAAAACCTTCTGCAAAATTACTGTATCCAACCAAGGATTTAGATAGTATATATAAATCCTTCATCCAACATATTACTTTTTTCAGAAAAATACTTGTCAAGAAAAATATTGTGTGCAATCTTGCTTTTAATAATCACTCTTTGAACTTTCCCTTGTCGACATGCTGCGGTTGTATCATGCTTCGCTCTGCGTATCTCATTATTTTGATCTGGAGTTATTCCACTTGTTAGCTTTAGCTTGAACCGGGGGTTCTGATCTGAAGTTATGCCCCTTGTTAGCTTTAGCTTGAACCGGGGGTTCTGATCTGAAGTTATGCCCCTTGTTAGCTTTAGCTTGAACCGGGGGTTCTGATCTGGAGTTATGCCTCTGTTAGCTTTAGCTTGAACCGGGGGTTCTGATCTGGAGTTATGCCCCTTGTTAGCTTTAGCTTGAACCGGGGGCATCCGTTTCTTGTGAACACATTCTTTTATTTTGTTCTTTGAGATAAAATAAACTACACAAAGTTATATTTTTTAAAACTGTCTCGAATTTTGTTACAATGCTTGTATTATAGCTACATGTGGTGGAGTTGTCACCCTTGGTCAGGGAGAAGAAAACTTCATCCAATCACCAAACTATCCATCTAATTACCCAACTGGACTGGAATGTACCTGGTTAATAAAGGTAAAACATGAAGTAAAATTTCATTAAAAGTTTTAGAATCTAAATGTTGTTTTTAATTATGATGTCAACAGTAAACTTTAAAAAAAAATACAGTTCATGCTTTACGTTTTGATTGGTATTGGTTGGTTTGTTTAAGGTTAGAGGTCAACTTCACATTTATTTCTAGTAATTCAACTTTTATGTGATGTATCTATTGATTTGTAATTTGTTGGAATTTGAAGAAAAAAATCTAATATGACGGAAATAATTATGAATTTTAATTTTAATTATTGTTTTGCAGAAGATATTTTCACACAGTCAAACCTTATGTGGTCACCTCTATTAAGCAGTCACCTTTATTTAAAGGTCACCATTTTCTTTGCCCGTCATAGAAAATATTATATGAATTGGACCTCTTTTGAGAGTTCAACTGTCTTAAAAGACCACTTTTTATTTGTCCCAAGCATGACCTCTTAATACAGGTTTGACTGTACTTGAACAAGTTATGATAATTTTAGCATATATTTATTGTTTAACAGGTTCCGGCTGGAAACCTTGTTAGAGCTACGGTGGAATACATGGACATAGCCACTGGTACTGCCTGTTATCATTGGTTGGAATACAGATATAATTTGTTAGGACAAACTGGACCAAAGTAAGATATATCGTAACATGTATATAAAGGACACTGAAGGGAAACCTGAAAATATACCCTTTATTTCTTCCCTATTCCAATTGTGAAAAATGAATTTTTCCTGAATCAGTCGATAATATTCTCATTTGAAATTATACATGTACAAAATTATATGTACAGACAAGTATACATTGTATATGTTTCAAACTTCACCTAACAACTGATTTGTCAGGGGTAAGGTGGGGGAGGCCATTTTAACTACTTCTTCATGCCTGAATGTCTATATTTGGAAATATTGTGTCCATGGTGGGGTGGGTAGTATGGGAAGAGAGGCAAGTTTGACTAATTCTTGAGTTGGCGCAGGGGAAGCAAGTTTGACTATTTTTCTTCACGTCTCAGTGTCTATATTTGGAGATTTTGTGTCAGTGTTGGGGTAGGGGAAGCAAGTTTGACAGTACTTGTTCACATCTCAGTGTCTATATTTTGAGATTTTACGTCAGTGTTGGGGTAGGGGAAGCAAGTTTATTTGACTATACATCTTCACGTCACATTGTCTATATTTGGAGATTTTACGTGAGTGTTGGGGTAGGGAAGGCAAGTTTGACTGTACTTCTTCACGTCTCAGTGTCTAAATTTGGAGATTTTATGTCAGTGTTTGGGGTAGGGGAAACAAGTTTATTTGACTATACTTCTTCACGTCTCATTGTCTATATTTGGAGATTTTACGTGTGTTGGGGTAGGGGAGGCAAGTTTGACTGTAATTCTTCACGTCTCAGTGTCTAAATTTGGAGATTTTATGTCAGTGTTGGGGTAGGGGAAACAAGTGTATTTGACTATGCTTCTTCACGTCTCATTGTCTATATTTGGAGATTTTACGTGAGTGTTGGGGTAGGGGAGGCAAGTTTGACTATATTTATTCACGTCTCAGTGTCTTTGTAGATTTTACGTGAGTGTTGGGGTAGGGAAAGCAAGTTTGACTATACTTTTTCACGTCTCAGTGTCTATATTTGTAGATTTTACGTTAGTGGTGGGGTAGGGGAGGCAAGTTCGACTATACTTCTTCACGTCTCGGTGTCTATATTTGTAGATTTTACGTTAGTGGTGGGGTAGGGGAAGCAAGATTGACTATACTTCTTCACGTCTCAGTGTCTGTATTTGGAGATTTTGCTTCAGTGTTGGGGTAGGGGAGGCAAGTTTGACTATACTTCTTCATATCTGAGTGTCTATATTGTGGTGCATGTCAAATTTAATTACATTACCCTCCTGTGTTTGAGACATATCATATGAACATTTATTTTTGGTTTTAGACGATGTGGAACCAACTTCAACGCTGGTGCAGAAATATGGGATAGCACTTCAGATGAACTGGGAAATGTAATGATGATAAAATTTAATAGCAATGTATATAGCAATAATGCAGGGACAAAGGGTTTTAGACTCAAAGTACAATCAATTGGAACAGGTTAGTTCTGTAAATATGCAATATATTTATATTGTCGGAAAATACGAAATTCGTTTGTACAAGCTTTAGGGAACGACCATTTAACTTGAAGGGGGAGTTATGGTTTTTTCCTAAAAAAAATATTCTGATTCCCAATGTTCCTGAAAAAAATATTCTGATTTTGGTGAAGGAAAAAAAATAACCGATTCAGAGTTTTTGTTATATAACTTAATGTTAAATTCTGTAAAAAAAAATTTTGCGCGTCGCGCAACAACTAAAGAGATATTCTAACTCTCATGTTGACCGGAAAAAAATTTCTGAACGAAAAAAAATAACCATAACCCCCCCCCCAAGTTAAATGGTCGGTCCCTTAGAAGCAGGTAGAAAAGCGCACATGCATTTGACCGATGGACCTTAATTTCCCCGTGTTTGCCACGGGGGTACGTATTTTCAGGGCTAGTAACGAAGTATGGCCTATATTTGTGGGGCCTGGGTCCACTCTAATACTAGAAATGAGCCCTGAAAATACGTACCCCCGTTGCAAACACGGGGAAATTAAGGTCCATCGGTCAAATGCCTGTGGAAAAGCGAGCCTTTTTGGCATCTGCAAGTTTGCAGTGTAAATTAATTTTAGATTCAATTCATAGAATTGTTTTTTTTCCTGCAAAGTCACAAAATCCAAAAGAACTACAGCATCATTATTTCAGGTTTTATTACTATAGTTCAAGAATTTTGTCAGTAAACTTGTTATTTTTACGTTCTTTTGCAACTGATATACAGTCAAACTTGCCCATGCACTCACCTCTATTAAGCAGTCACCTGTATTAGAAGGTCATCTTTTTCTTGTCCTGGCATAGAAAATTTCATATGAATTGACCTTCTTTTAAGAGGTCATCTGTCTTTTAAAGCCTTTTTTTTTCTTTCTTCCAAAAGTGACCCAAGGTTAATTTGACTGATTTCTTTTCCAGGCTGTGTAGTTAATCCATGTGTATACGGGACATGTGTAACTCAAGGGGGATCCAATACATATACCTGTACCTGTGACTCTGGTGTTTCTGGACAAAATTGTGATGTGCTGACTGGTAAGTGATGACACTTTAATAACTTATTCAATGTTTATGCAAGATTCAGACAATATCAATTATCAAAACCAGATTCTAAAAATATCAAAACCAGATTCTGACAATATCAGTGCCAGCTTCTGACAATATCAATGCAAAATTCTGACAATATCAATGCTAGCTTTTGACAATAAGGGTAATTACAAAATTACCAAACTCCAGCAATCTTCCAATGCCTAAGAAAGGCAAAACCCATAAGTATACAGACAAAATCAGTCAACACCCGGAAAACTAGGGAAACCGCAATGGTCCTGACAATATCACTGCCAGCTTCTGACAATATCAGTACCCAATTCTGACAATATCCGTGACAGCTTTTGACAGTATCAATGCCAGCTTCTGACAATATCAATGCCAGCTTTTCACAGTATCAATTCCAGCTTTTGACTATGTCAGTACCCGATTCTGACAATATCAATGCCAGATTCGGACAATAGCAGTACCAGATTCTGACAATATCCGTGCAAGATCCTGACAATATCAGTGCCAGCTTCTGACAATATAGATGGGACTCTTTATTTAGAATTTTGCAATTTCTTCACGTTATAATATTTAAATATATAATTCTTTAAGATCTAATTGTGTTTTTCTTCAGCTTCATCAACCATAGGCTGTTCCTTTGAATATGGAGAGAAATGTTTCCTTGACAATGACAGTGGTGATCAATTTGACTGGAGCTCTGCAAGTGTAAGATAAAGTAATGATAACATCAGGGTCACTGGTAACCAAGTGGGTTCAGGGACAAAAATTGTTGCTAACTGCAAAAATTCTAGGGGTCCAGAAACTAACTTTACTCAAGAAATATTCCAAATTCAATAGCCAGCTGGGCTATTATCTTCAGTATTTTCAGGGGCTAAGGCCAACTTTCAGATGTCTTGGGCTTCTTGGTCCCTATTAAGATTTACCCCTGTGGTTAAGGTTATAGATCTGTTGTGGGGTCGCTGGATCCAGCCGTCTTAATTTTATTGATTAGACAAAATAAAAGGATGTGACTTCAGTCAGACCTGCCTTAAAGGGCACCTATGTCTAACAAATCACTGTCTATAATGGCAGGGATGATTCCAGTTATTTTAAAATGGGTCCCGTACACCGTATTGGGAATTTTATTTGACCAAATTGGGAAATTTTGTAATAGGTCATTTTATTAAATCAGAACACGATATTTTTAAACGCTTGTACTGCTAAGATTGCAGTGTCTGTAGACTAGCTTAAAAGAATTAGATGGATACAATTATATCAACGTCCATGATTATGAGTGTTAAAAGTCTGCTTTTACAAGACATTCATTATGACAAATCTCATGATGGTCATGTCAAGAACCAGCTTCACTTTGCGACATCCTGATGATAAATCCGTCATTGTTACTATTTGAACAAAACAGTGTTTCCACTGTAGGCACTTGATAAGCGCTGCATGGATATCTTAACATGTTCTTCCCTGAGTGAAAACATGTTTGCTTTTAAGAGACGCATTGTGACAGTATCTCAACATTTTTTTCATTTTTAAAACAAAATTGTCTGCATTTAAGAGACATTCATATAACCTGTAACTGTTATCTGTTATAAATCACAATCTTAGCATTTGGCACTGATCAACTGAGTGTGCATATAAATGAGATACTTTCAAACTTACAATCAGCATTGAATCATGTGGATCAGTGATAAAACTATTTTTACCAGGGGCCAACTGGGTTACTGACTTAATTTCTAGGGCCCAACAGAGTTTTTAGGGGCCAATGTTTGTTCAGTTGATGTGAAAGAAAAATAAAAATATTCGGACAAGAATGAATAATTGTTCATTTTTAAAACCCATTTATTCAGGTAATACAGGCTTTTTAAACACTTGTGGTAGTATGAAATTGTATCTTCCTCTTTTGTGGAGGTTTTATAGGTGATAAACTCCCACATTTTCTAAATAGGAATTAACTACAGATATTGTATCTTTTATTTATTATTTATTTGTACACAAGTAAAAGGTAGCAGACAATTTTTATTTCATAAGTTCTGCAGTAGGGTATACACAATTAACTGTACAAAAGTATCCAACAGCAATACATTTTTGGGGGAAATTTTAGGATATTAATTGTACATTTGCAATTGAAATACAAATTAAATTGACAAGTTATTCACTTTAGTTTTGGTTACTAGTATCAATTAATTTCCATGCAAATATTTTTCATTTAAATGTTCTTCTGTATGTTGTTATCTAACAAGATAATGCAGATGTAGACAACAATCCGTATCTAATTGTCCGATCCGGATCCGGTTCCGACTTAAACATCATCAATGTCCACTTCCGGTTTTCATCCCTTGTTAATTTCAGTTGAATACTTAAATCTGTTGTCATTCTCAATATAAGAAGCATCTCAAAATAACTTTAATTAAGCATAATCAATCTTTGATCACTGGGAAGTGTGGAGGTCAACTTATTTGTGTGTTCAGTAATAGCGAGCATCGCAAGATGTGAACTAAACAGCAACATGTGTGTAAGGAGATGAATCAATATACTAACAATACCAACCGGAAGTGGTTTTTAAGTTTCAGCATAGAATGGACAATCGGAGCGAATGACCGGAAATAGCCTATTAATTAGAATAAAAAAATAACTATCCAGTTTAAAAATAACACAAAAAAAAATAGGAATCCGGCCGTACAGCTTCTTTACATGAAACGATTAATTTATTTAAAAAAATGACAATCGCTATAGTTTACGTCACACAAGTATTGTTACGTCACGTCATTCATTTCATGATCGCTGTCACTGATACTGTTTAGAGAAAACAATCATTGCCCTGCGTTTCTCAAGCTGGTTACGATTTACAGTTGGTTGCCGAATAACTGTTTATGTATTGAACGGTGCAGTTCCCAGCAATGTGAAAAGAATGTCTTTATATTTAAAATTAGTCAGATAAATCTCGAGTACGTTGAGATTTTCCGATTCCGCAATGTTTACAAAGAGGTCACTGGGGTTTTCTCGCATTCCTAACCTATGACGTCACGAAAGTTAGTTCCTACTAAAGTACATCTTGTATCACATACAACATTTTGTATCACATAGGCTGTATCTATTAGCAAAATAGATGTATTTCTATCTTAAGGTTAGATAAATTATCATTACAGAGTGAAGTACAGGAAACAGCCTTTTAATTTGAATAAAAGAATAATTATCCAGTTTAAAAATAACCCAACATATTAGCAAGGACGTATACGTCCTTGATATTAGAAAAGAAACCGTACAGCTTCTTTACATGAAACAATTAATTTATTTTAAAAATGGACAATCGTTAGACCTTCTTGTTTCGCCCCTAAAGCTGTCATCACACGATTTCGTTGATCAAAAGGAGTATAAAGATGATTGTTTAAAAACTATATTGATTCAGTTGCCAACCCGTTTAAATACATTTTTGTACACATGAGACAGAAAAAAACATTCAGTCTTGTCGTTTGTGTGATGCAAAAATATCGTCTATTATGATCTAGCTTTACAAGACACAATGACGAAAGGAGCGAAAAAACCACATTTTTACAAATAATTATGTCATTTAACGTTATGAACTTTTATCATTTATTTTACAAAACGTACATTTACATACGAGCAACACGACCCACAGGGGTTTGCTACGATTTTTTTTATCCTTCGACTACTCTCATGTGTCTCATGTGTACAAAAATGTATTTTTTTTAGAGTAGTCGAGGGATAAAAAAAAATCGTAACAAGCCCCTGTGCACCGGGTGGCTCAATGAGTTAGGTCGCTGGGTCTAACAACTCATACAAGCCTATCGTGGGTTCGTGCCCGGCTTTGTAAATTACAAAAAGGGTGCACTCCATTCGCAAACGCAAGTAATGAAGCTTACCAGTTGCTTGCCCATGGTCGGTGGTTCTTTTCGGGTATTCCGGCTTCCTCCACCACTAAAACTGGTCGCCATGATATAGCTGAAATATTGTTGAAAGTGGCGTTAAACACCAAAAATCAAATCATTTTCATAATCTAAAAAACAAATAAGAAAAGAACGTTTTTCTTATTTTTTTTTAATTTTTGGAACTTCAAGAGACTGTGGACTCGTAATCATAGACTAGTAAAATACAGGTACATGTCGATGCTCACCTGTGGGCTGTGCCTAATCCATATTATATATAAGTTTAAGGCTAAAAGGATGCTTACATTACGAACAGGAATAATGAGAAGTTCAAATGGGAACGTTCTGGTCTGACAGAATATATAAACAAATTTCAAATCTCTCTGACATTTTAATAAATCTGAAAATGGAATTTAATGCCATTCTAGAAACTCCATTGACAATGAAAACTTGGGAGTGATGAATGATTCATGGGGTGGTATAAAATCTGCATCGTTGAAGGACATTTTCCGGAAATGTCGATAATACCGAAATTGGAAATTTTAATTTACTTGCAATTATTTTGGGGCGGCTGGTGATTTTTGGGGCTGCCAAGCGGCCCTAAATTATATAGTGGAATCATCCCTGAATGGACACATATACATAACAAATTACTGCCTATAAAGGGTGCCTCTATATAACAAATCACTGTCTATAAAGAGCTGTTTCATTTTCTCCATTTGATGAATTATGTATATAATTTGAACCTCTAGATCTGTATAAAGGGCAACTGCTCATAGAGGGCACATTTGCATACTGTCATCACTGACCTATATATACAGGTGTGACTATTTATTTCATTTACCCTACTAGAGGCATATCGCTGTGTATAGTAAACA
>MJUT01028019.1:50218-61234 GCA_002080005.1 Gigantidas platifrons | reverse complement strand
GTAGATCCCTCTCTGTAGTAAACACCTTCAACTGTAGTAGATCCCTCTCTGTAGTAAACACCTTCAACTGTAGTAGATCCCTCTGGGTAGTAGATATCTCCAACTGTAGTAGATCCCTGTGTATCGCAATCATCTCCAACTAGTAGATCCCTGTGTATAGCAATCATTTCCAACTGTAGTATATATCTGTATAGTGAACAACTCTTCCTACTGTAGTAGATCCCTGTATATTGTAGACAACTGTTGTAGATCCCTGTATATAGTAGATAACTGTAGTAGATCCCTGTATATAGTAGACAACTGTAGTAGATCCCTGTATATAGTAGACAGTAGATTCCTGTATATAGTAGACAACTGTAGTAGATCCCTGTATATAGTAAACAACTGTAGTAGATCCCTGTATATAGTAGTCAACTGTAGTAGATCCCTGTATATAGTAAACAACTGTAGTAGATCCCTGTATATAGTAGACAACTGTAGTAGGTCCCTGTATATAGTAAACAACTGTAGTAGATCCCTGTATATAGTAGACAACTGTCGTAGATCCCTGTATATAGTAGACAACTGTAGTAGATCCCTGTATATAGTAGACAACTGTAGTAGATCCCTGTATATAGTAGACAACTCTAGTAGATCCCTGTATATAGTAAACAACTGTTGTAGATCCCTGTATATAGTAGACAACTGTAGTAGATCCCTGTATATAGTAGACAACTCTAGTAGATCCCTGTATATAGTAAACAACTGTAGTAGATTACTGTGTATAGTAGACAACTGTAGTAGATCCCTGTATATAGTAGACAACTGTAGTAGATCCCTGTATATAGTAAACAACTGTCATAGATCCCTGTATATAGTAGACAACTGTAGTAGATCCCTGTATATAGTAAACAACTGTCATAGATCCCTGTATATAGTAAACAACTGTTGTAGATTACTGTGTATAGTAACCATCTACAATTGTAGTAGTGATTAATGCAGCATCTTTTTAGGGGAAAATTCATATTTAGAAGATTACATTTATAATTTACAGGGTGCGACACCATCAAGTGGTACTGGTCCTAGTAATGCTCACGGTGGATACCAGTTTTATTATATTGAGACCTCATCCCCAAGGGTTCAAGGTGACAAAGCTGTATTGGTCAATAATCAAGTAACTTTAATAAGTAAGTGTGTCAATGTATAAACAATGGATGTATCAACAGTTAGTTCAGTTGGCTCCCTATCATATGACCACCGCTTGAAAAATGAAAAAGGGGCCTGATAAGAGGTCGCCTATCTTGAGGAGGACAAATTTTACTATCTCAGTGCATCTATAATCTGGCCAGATAAGAGATGTGACCTTTCTTGTTGGGAGTGGCCTGATAAGAGATGTAGCCTTTCTTGTTGGGAGTGGCCTGATAAGAGATGTAGCCTTTCTTGTTGGGAGTGGCCTGATAAGAGATGTAGCCTTTTTTGTTGGGAGTGGCCTGATAAGAGATGTAGCCTTTCTTGTTGGAAGTGGCCTGATAAGAGATGTAGCCTTTCTTGTTGGGAGTGGCCTGATAAGAGATGTGACCTTTCTTGTTTGGAGTGGCCTGATAAGAGATCATATGTAGCCTTTCTTGTTGGGAGTGGCCTGATAAGAGATGTAGCCTTTCTTGTTGGGAGTGGCCTGATAAGAGATCATATGTAGCCTTTCTTGTTTGGAGTGGCCTGATAAGAGATCATATGTAGCCTTTCTTGTTGGGAGTGGCCTGATAAGAGATGTAGCCTTTCTTGTTGGGAGTGGCCTGATAAGAGATGTAGCCTTTCTTGTTGGGAGTGGCCTGATAAGAGATGGAGCCTTTCTTGTTGTGAGTGGCCTGATAAGAGGGGGACTACTGTAAGAATTTGTTCCTATCTGAAATACACCATAGAAATAAAAGGCCCACTAAGCAGCCAAAAAGGGTGGGTGTTTTTGTATGTGAGCTTTTCTCCAATTTTTAAGTTTAATTTTGATAAGTGTTTTTTCTTCAGATTTCCTACATGTGTTTGCACAGATATGACCTAGATTCTGAGATAAAACCAGTCAGAGGGAGCCAATAGAGACCAACAACAAAAAATACACTCTAGATCTATATTTTTATGTTTCTATAGCAACAAACCTGCTAATTTTGGCCAATTTTGATAAAGCATCTGTTTCTCTCTAATTGATCTAATCATCTAACATTTCACTCAAACTTGGAAACTTATACAGTCAAACCTAGCTGTCAATACAGTCACCTCTATTAAGTAGTCACATATATTAAAAGGTCAACATTCTCTTTTCCTGTCATCAGACAATTTCATATGAATTCAACCTCTTCTTAAAAGACAACTTTTTTTCTTTGTGCCAAGAGTGACCTCTTAATACAGGTTTGACTGTATAATGCCAAATGGTAACAAGTGTTGGGGAGCAATCTTTCTTCAAAATGTTTACATAACTACAACCGCATCAGTGGCGTAATGGTTAGCGTTCTCGACTCGAGTGCGGGAGATCGTGGGTTATATCCCTGGTCGGGTGAAACCAAAGACATTGGTATTTGTTGATTCTCCACTAATCACGCAGCGTTAAGGAGAAAGAGCAAGGGCTGGTTGGCTTGGATATTAGAATAATGTGTCTGAGTAGAGCACATATCTACCCTGCAGACTGTTGTTTCAGTGAGCTAGCACTATGAAAATCCAATTCAGCATGCTGGTCTAGTACAAAGTGAACCTCATCATCATCTCATTGAAAATTAACTTGTTCTCGTCATAATATAGCTGGAAAAATTGCTGATTTGGTGTTAAGCAACAGTCACACACTCACTCATATTTCCTTTCATTTTACAGGTGGCCCCAGGTGTCTGTCATTCTACTACCACATGCATGGGTCAAGTATCGGGACATTAAATGTGTACACTGAAGGCCAAAATGTAGCCAAATCAAATGTGTTTACAATATCTGGCCAACAAGGAGATAACTGGTTGAAAGGAGAAGTTGATGTTCCAGCTATGAATAATTTAAAAGTAGGTTTGGTTTGATTTTATGAGGTATATTTCTACTTTCAACAATGTTTCAGTTATATTATGGTGGTCAGTTTTATTGTTGGAAGAAACCGAAGTACCCGGTGAAACCCACAGACCTGTCGCAAGTCCGTGGCTGACAAACTTTATCACACAACGCTGAAAATAATTATGAAAAATAATTCCATACAGTGATGGTCAGCAATTTCACCATTATCAACAAAACATACAAATAGACTTTCACCTCAAGCCATTGAACACAAAAAAGACCATGACATTTAGCATTGAAAATCCAGATCCTGTTTTGTGTGATTGGCACAAGAATGTGGGGGTTAATCCAGTCAATGAGTTCCCAGTCCTATGTGAAGCCAGTTAATGAGATCCCAATTATATGTTAGGCCAGTTAATGGGATCCCAATCCTATGTTAATCTAGTTAATGAGATCCCAATCCTATGTTAAACCAGTTAATGAGATCCAAATTCTATGTTAAGCCAGTTAATGAGATCCCAATCCCATGTTAATCCAGTTAATGAGATCCCAATCCTATGCTAAACCAGTTAACGAGATTCCAATCCTATGTTAAACCAATTAATGAGATCCTAATTCTATGTTAAACCAGTTAATGAGATCCCAATCCTATGTTAAACCAGTTAATGAGATCCCAATCCTATGCTAAGCCACTTAATTAGATCCCAATCCTATGTTAATCCAGTTAATGAGATCCCAATCCTATGTTAAACCAGTTAATGAGATCCCAATCCTATGTTAAACCAGTTAATGAGATCCTAATTCTATATTAAAGCAGTTAATGAGATACCAATCATATATTAAAGCAGTTAATGAGATCCCAATCCTATGTTAAGCCAGTTAATTAGATCCCAATCCTATGTTAATCCAGTTAATGAGATCCCAATCCTATGTTAATCCAGTTAATGAGATCCTAATTTTATGTTAAACCAGTTAATGAGATCCAAATCCTATGTTAAACTAGTTAATGAGATCCCAATCCTATGTTAAACCAGTTAATGAGATCCCAATCCTATGTTAAACCAGTTAATGATATCCCAATTCTATGTTAAACCAGTTAATGAGATCCCAATCCTATGGTAAACCAGTTAATGAGATCCCAATCCTATGTTAAGCCAGTTAATGAAATCCCTATTCTATGTTAAACCAGTTAATAAGATCCCAATCCTATGTTAATCCAGTTAATGAGATCACAATCCTATGTTAAACCAGTTAATGAGATCCCAATTCTATGTTAAACCAGTTAATGAGATCCCAATCCTAAGGTAAAGCAGTTAATGAGATCCCAAATCATATGTTAAGCCAGTTAATTAGATCCCAATCCTATGTTAATCCAGTTAATGAGATCCTAATTCTATGTTAAACCAGTTAATGAGATCCCAATCCTATGTTAAAACAGTTAATGAGATCCCAATTCTATGTTAATCCAGTTAATGAGATCCCAATCCTATGTTAATCCAGTTAATGAGATCCCAATCATATGTTAAACCAGTTAATGAGATCCCAATTATATGTTAAACCAGTTAATGAGATCCCAATCCTATGTTAAACCAGTTAATGAGATCCCAATTATATGTTAAACCAATTAATGAGATCCCAATCCTATGTTAAACCAGTTAATGAGATCCCAATTCTATGTTAAACCAGTCAATGAGATCCCAATCCTATGTTAATCAAGTTAATGAGATCCCAATCCTATGTTAAATCAGTTAATGAGATCCCAATCAAATGTTTATTTTTGAGAGAAATCACTTTTTCAGTTATGCCCAGGTGATTAACGTCACTTTCAACAATATTTCGGTTATATCGTGGATGTCAGTTTTATTTGTGGAAGAAACCGGAGTACCTTGTTAAAACCACCGACCTGTCGCAAGTCACTGACAAACTTTATTACATAATGTTATATCGAGTACACCTCGCCATGACCGTCATATGCACTAAGTAGGATATCTACTTTTTTATCCCAAATGTTCTGTCCTATGATTAGATGTGACCAACTTAATATTTTTAATTATGACCCTTCCACGGAAAGGTTACTATGTAACCATATATTTGTTCCCAATATTATTTGTTCTAAAAGGAAATAATAATTTAATAATATTTATTCCATGGAACAAGTCCTATGGAATATTTATTCCACCTGTATGACATTTGTTCCACCTTTGAGAGGTACATTTATTATAGGTAAATGATATAATAAAAGTTACTTTAATATACTACTTGTACATACCAGAATAAATATTATATAATACTTATACCTACCAGAATAAATATTATATAATACTTGTACCTAACAAATTTATTTCTGGATCGGAAAATATTCTATGTAATATTTGTTCCATTTTAAACTTATTTGTTTCTTATGATATTTGTATCTAAGAAAATTTATTTAAGGATTGATCTCAATTTTTTTTCGGTTCATGAAGAAATAAACTCAAAAATGTGATTCTAACCAATCAAATTCAAGCATTTGCTACAAATTAATTTATTATATAATAAAAGTTCCGAATAGGAAATTATTTTATGTAAATATAGATTCTCTTTCAGTTGCCCGTGGGTTACGATATTTCTCCACGCGAGAGAGTTAAATTAAAAATTTTAACCACAAGCCTTAAGGCGAGTTGTTAAAATTTTTAATTTAACTCTCGAAAGTGGAGAAATATCGTAACCTACATGGGCAACGAAGGAGAATTTGTTTCTCCCATTATTTAACACGAACTTTATTTCAAAAGCCGTCAAACGAGTCAAATGAGTCAAATGCGGGGAAAGGCAAGAGACATTTTAATTCTCTAGAGGATTACAGATTTTTCCACCACTGGTTCAGCGGGGTTAAAACGATGTCATAATGGGAGAATACATGTTCCATTGTACTAGTATTTTTATTATGTCAGTGGAACATGTATTACATAAAATAAATTCCTTTTGGAACTTTTATTACATAATAAATTTTCTTAGGAATAAATATTATAGAGGAACTTCTGTTCTGTCACAACTAAACTTGAATTAAAAATGATAAATTAACTCAGACAGGGGAGGTAATTCTGATGAGAAAACTCAGATAGGGGAGGTAATTCTGAGGAGCCATCAAACAATGCACTAGATATTATCCTGTTTCTTCATGTAATAAATTGATTGTTGATCTTTGTGGTTTTTAGATATACTTTGAAGGTATAAGAGGAAGTAGTTGGGCAGGAGATATCGCTCTGGATGACATTTTGCTTACTCCTGGAACATGTGGTAAGTGTATTACAAAATTTAGTCACATGGGTAGTGTAATGGTTAGCATGTTCACCTCGAGGGCAATATAATCGAGTGTTCGAGCCCCGGTCGGGTCAAACTAAAGATTATTAAATTGGTATTTACTTCATCTCCACTAAACACGCAGCATTAAGGAGTAAGAGCAAAGACTGGTTGTCTCAGAATCAGGATAATGTGTATGAGTGGAGCAACAAGTCTACCCACTGACTGTATGCGATCATTAGAAGTTAAACAACAATCACTCACTCACCATTGGAAATTTTTACTGTTATATAATTTTTCCGCTACCCCCTCCCATTTAAATTGCAAGGGGGCTGTAATAATTTCTTGTTTTACTGCATGCTACCTGTACCACAGTTTGATTATGTTGTGAAGTAAATGTATTGTCTCACTATGTAGACTTTCGTCTTTGTAATCTATATTGTGATATCATATAACCGGTAATTTCTGCGGTATTTTGCGGTCAACTCCGCCGATCCGGACCGCAGAAATTAAAATCACAGAATTTTATGTAAAATAAATTTCTATGTCCCGTAATAATACATCAGTACAAAATACCTTTTGAAGTTCTAACTCCAATTCTGCTAGAAGTGTCAAATATTTAATTAGTCCTAATTAAAAAAAACTGGTACTGTGTAAGTAAATAAACAATTTTAAAGGTATTTAGCTGTGGCATGATGATTTTTAAAGGGATGTTAAAGCTCATTTTGGTAATTTTTCATATGGCAAAATCAGGCCGTTTACCTCATTTGAATACGTTGCCAATTTTTTTTAAATGGCATCGATGCGCTGGTCAATTTCAGTTGCAATTTTTCAACAAATTGCTATTCTAGAAATAATAGAGTTCCTGGTCAATTTGCGATGTGCGAAAATTTACCCCGACACCGTTTTCAGTTCAATTCCCAAATTTCAATCACAGGTACGTGTGGACAGGACCACAGGGGCTTGAATCGCTTTCATAGAGGTCACGCGGCCTATATACCCTATATACTAACAAGGGATGTAACGACCAACGTAGCCAAGCCACTACCAGTTCTGTTTCAGGCTTGAAAAAAATATTAAAAAATCACACATTCAAACAATCTTTGTTGACATTCGCTAGCATATTGATTTATCTTTCCGACGAGACATAACTTTTCACAACTGCTTCACTCTAGAAGTCAGAGCACCCCTGCAAACTTGAAACTTTGCTCCAAAATAGGTATCACCAGAAAAAACNTTGAAAGAGACACAATAAACAACTGTTACTGTTGATGCAATGCAAAATTATAAAACTTTCGGTCTTAAATATCCGGCCAAAACATGCAAAAATTGCCATAGATAAAGAACAAAGGTTCCCAGCAGCTTTAAATTTCAATGAGTTTGATGTCCTGACTACGAATATATGTCTAGGGTCCCTTGAGGTATGTAAACTGGAAACATATATATTCCATACAGTTACAGAATTCTGTCTGCATCTTGACACCGGTTGAAATAAAAATAACTAATCATGTGATCAAAAAGGAATTTGAGGTGCCTAAAGGGGATACAAGCACATTTTTGTAATGAATATATTTTCGAAAATTAAGTCACATGACAATCGTCTCATGAATATTCATGAACTCATGAATTAAATATTTTGTCATATGTTGTATCTCGTGAAAACTTGCAATTGGTTCAATAAATGATATTTATGAAACATTAACCCGGTATTTATCAATGAAACTTTGCAAAATCGACATAATTTGTCGATAATTCTGTCATATCTTGTGGTCTTTGCCTTGAATTGAATTTTTGCTTCCTGGACAAAAATTCATTTCGACCCTTTTAAGTGATATTTTAACAATATTAGGGATTATATGGGGGTGCAAAGTATTTTTGGATTGTTTTTACAATTAAATTGAAAAGAAACAACCTTTGTCACGAGTTGAAAAAATATATGTTAAAACGAGCTTTAATATCCCTTTAATCGTTAATTACAATTAACCTAGAGATAAAGAAATACATATGTACATTGGATGATTGTACCAAGCTGACACCGACAATAATTGAAACAATCACATCATTAAATGTTTACAATCATAATAAAGATTATTAAAGCAATATTTAAAGGGGCATTAGCTACAATTTTGGCCAAAAAAAAATGCTTTGGAAATTGTTAAATAACATTAAAAGGATGAAATAAAGGTAAATATTTCACATTAAACAGCTTATCGAACCACTTTCCACCTTTTGAGAACGAAAATTACCATCGATTACTTATTTGCTTGCAAGCAAATAATTTGACCTCGCTTTTTCCGTATGCAATAGACCTTACTAGTGACAGGTAAAAACGAATAATTTGTATTTTGTCGCTTATTAACAGCAACTTGCATGATTCTTTGTCCGTAATTAACACCGACTAAAAGCAGATTCACAAAAAATAAGAAATGAAAATTAAGTGCATGGTTGTACTGATTAATTGACGATTCGATAAACTCCATAAACAATGTCGATAATTAATAAGGTGGCGTCCATTTCTTGATCGATCTCAAAACACGAGTAGTTGCACGTTTTTCCCCCCATGCACGTACATTGCATAACATTTATAAGTTACAGAAACATGTTTTATTAAGGCATCAATCGTATCTGATAGTTTTTATGGGTAACAAAAATTTATGATTTGGCTGATAATGCCCCTTTAAAATTGTTATTCCAGAAATTAATATTAGTGTGTTTTTTTTTTTGCTTGTTGTAGTAGAGCTCTACGATTGAAGGGGCCCGGGTGGCTCAATGAGTTAAGTCGCTGGATCTAACAACTAATACAAGCCTATCACCAATATGGCTTGGGTTCGCACCCGACTTTGTAAACTACAAAAAAAAAAGGTGCGCTCGGCTCGCAGCCGCAAGTGATAAAGTTTGCCAGTTGCTGCCCATGGTCGGTGGTTCTCTCTGGGTACTCCGGCTTCCTCCATCACTAAAACTGGTCACCATGGTATAGGTGAAATATTGTTGAAAGTGGCGTTAAGCACCAAAAATCAATAAATTAAATCTACGATTGAATAATATCAAACTGCGTGATCTCACGATTCATCTAAAGATCAAACAAATAGAAATGTACCAGTAGTAGAATTCCGCTTAACCCGAGTTTTTATGCCTACATAATACTAAAAGAGTTTAATTATGTCTCCCCTTCGAACGAAGGGAGACATGTTGTTTTAGTCTGATTTTTTCTTCCGCTTCCGCTTCTTCTCAGCAAAGCTTGTCCAGACCATAACTTTTTTTGTCTTTCAAGATAGGTCAATGATATTTGGTATGTGGGTGCATGACCATAAGGCGGTGTGTCGCGTACCGTAATGACCGTCGTGGGGCCTTGACCTTTGACCTCAAGGTCAAATAATTGTTTTTTAAATAGTATTATTAAACTCATAATGTGTCACTTATTGTTGTACAGATGGTTGCATGACCTTCGTTGGACCTTGACCTTTGACCTCAAGGTCAAATAAATGTTTTTTAAATAGTATTTTCTTGTCCGGGCCATAACATTTTTGTCTTTCGAGATAAGGCAATGATATTTGGTATGTGGGTGCATGACCATAAGGCGGTGTGTCGCATACCTCAATGACCTTTGTGGGACCTTGACCTTTGAACTCATTGTCAAATAACTGTTTTTTAAATAGTATCATTCAACTCATAATGTGGAACTTATTCTTGTACAGATGGCCACATGACCTTCATGGGACCTTGACCTTTGACCTCAAGGTCAAATAATTGTTTTTTAAATAGTATTTTCTTGTCCGGGCCATAATATTTTTGTCTTTCGAGATAGGGCAATGATATTTGGTATGTGGGTGCATGACCACAAGGCAGTGTGTCGCGTACCATAATGACCTTCGTGGGACCTTGACCTTTGACCTCAAGGTCAAATACAGTTGACTCTCATTGTCTCGAACTCGGTTGAATCAAATTTCCGGTTGAGTTGAATTTTTATCGAAGTCCCGAACTTCGTTATGTATAAATATATGTAATTTGACTCCTGTGGAGTCGAATTCGGATGAGTAGAAATTTCGGTTGTCTCGAATAAAAGTTTGTAGATGTAGAAAGCCATATTATTTACATTCGTTAAGTCGAATTTACCTATCAAAACATGTGTATTACCTTGGGATTAAAATCGGATCACAGGTGAAACATCCGGTCATTGGCTTTGACATTTTTACCTTAGGCTATTTCACATGTTTATTTCACAATATGTCAAATTAATTAGTAATTGACTTGGTATTATGACACAAGTTAGATGTGTACAATCAGAAATTATCGATTCATAATATTATAAGTGGGTCGGCATACATCAATGATTATGAAAAGTACACAACGGAAGTGTTTTATCTATTGTCGGAAATTAATTTTGATTATAATTTCTCAATTTTGAGAGATTTGAAAAAAAATGTTACTCTTAGTTAACAGTTGTGATAAAAGGGAAAATTTTTTACACTTTATTGAATCATAAAAACACACAATTTATTGTATATATTGCACAAAGAAAAATGCGTCATGATGGGTGAAGTTTAGTGACAACGCAACAGCTGAAAAACATAATCATGCATACAAAAAAGGTATCTAGAAGTCATCAGTTGTTCCACAAAATTCAAAGAATTTAACAGAGAAAAAAAAAAGCAACAAAAACATTGAATAAATTTTAAATAGTTCTGAGAATCGGGACATGCGATGCTGGTGTTAGCTCTTCAAAATTTCGCTCGAGTTGTCTCC
>MJUT01028019.1:31767-42893 GCA_002080005.1 Gigantidas platifrons | reverse complement strand
GACTGGGTCATAGGGCTAGTGGTTTTAGACCAGGTCATAGGGCTAGTGGTTTTTGACTGGGTAATAGGACCAGTGGTTTTTGACTGGGTCATAGGGCTAGTGGTTTTTGACTGGGTCATAGTTCTAGTGGTTTTTGACTGGGTCATAGGGCTAGTGGTTTTTGACTGGGTCATAGTTCTAGTGGTTTTTGGTGGAGAATGTTTTCTATATTAATGTAGTGAGTCATTAGAGTGAGGTGTTTGTCAGAGTATATCATCGGTAGTGTAATGGTTTGTATGCTTTTCTCAAGTGCGTAGATCGTGGGTTCCAGCATGGGTTTGGTCTAACACAAGACTATGAAATGGTTATCTGTTGCTTCCCAGCCAAGCATGGAGCAAATAAGGAGAAATAACCAAGACTGTTTTACACGTAATCAGGATGTCGACATGTCTACTTGCAGATTGTTGTTTCAGTGTGTTGGCACTATAAAAATCCAACCAAGCATGTTGATCTATTACAATTAAGCGTACATCATCATCTCATTGAAATGCAAGTTAGAAAATAAATAAAACTTTCTTACAACCATGAAAAAAATTGGGGCCATATTATATTACAAGTGGCATCACTAATTATATATGGTACAATCAAACCTGCTTTAGTGACCACCTCTATTAAGCAATAATTTGTATTATGTGACTTTAATTTTAATTTCCCTTTGTAGTACAGAGCCATCCTGTGTGTTCGCGCACCTAAGGGTTCAGCGGTTAATTTCACAGCTTACCAAAATTTTATTGAATTAATTTAAATCATCCTCAAATACATTGAAGTATTATCTTTATGGTCTTTATCCGGATTCCGCTACAATTTTTAACATTTCAGTGAAAGCGAAGTGTAAACAAACCAACCCTCGATTTTTGACAAATGTTGCAACGTCCTGTGATATCGTGCATGCATACTTTGGATGGTTCTTAAAATGAATAAAGGAAAGATTTTATTTTGAATGTTTTCGAAATTGAAGTTTATACCTATTCCTTCAAAATAAGCTCAAATTTGAAAACATTTGATATCTTTTAATATAATTAGAATTAATCCTCACACACCAGTAGTCTCCATCTTAACTTTTCCAATGATTTTGCAATTTTTACATGTACAATACGTATGTGCGAACTCACCGGATGCGCGAACACCGGTGCCAAGACAGTACATAATATATCAGCTTAAACTGTATTAAGTGACCACCTGTCTTATGTGACCATATTTCACTGTTCTCTTTGAAGGTCACATAAGTCCTGTTTAAGTGTACTTTGATTTTAACAATTGGTTAGATTCCTGAAATTGTTATGGAAATTTGAACATTTCAGGGAAGCTTTTTCAACATTCTTTTTCCAGTTTTGTATCCCGTGTATCAATGATTTGAGAGGTTATTTGTCTAATACTATGACCTAGTAAGGGGCCGTCGTGGTCGTGATTGTATGTGAGTTACATTTACGACTACCTAGCTATCACCACTAACGTGAGTTTGAATTGTTGTCAGGTGAGGTGTATTCGTTATGACACTATGTAATAAGTTTATCAGTGACCTGTGGCAATCATGTATCATTAGTCAATCAGTCAAATGGGTCTAATCCTCATCCAATCAAATCCCTTCTTACATTTCCAAAGTGTACAGTCAATCCTGTATTAAAAGGTCACCTTTTTAGACAAGAGAAAAAAGGCCTTATAAGACAGGTGAGTTCTTAAAAGAGGTTCAATGCATATGCAATTTACTCTGACTTTTAAATACAGGTGACTACTTAATAGAGGTGACAGCATGGGAAGATTTGACTGTATTTGAAAATAAATGAAGTACTATCGTTCAGACATATGATAAAAAAAACGTTTCGGTGGTATAATCGTTAGCGTGCTTGCCTCACGTGTGGTAGATTGTGGGCTTGACTCCTGATAGGGTCATACCAATGACTATGAAATTGGTATTTGTTGCTTCTTCACTAAGCATACAGCATTACGGAGAAAGAACAAAGGCTGGTTGGCTGGAAATCAGGATAATGTGTCCGAGTCAGGGTAAACATGTCAATCCACGAACTGTTATTTCAGTGAGCTAGCTCTATTAAAATCTAACTAAGCGTGTTGGTCTAGTACAAAGCGGACATCATCATCATCTCATTGAAAATTGACTTGTTCTTGACATGATATAGCTGAAAAATTGCTGAGTTGGCATTAAACAACAATCACTCACTCAATCACTCAACCAACTTAGGAGTAGATGGAGTAAACATGTATTTGATTTTTTTCCTTTTTTGGCAGTTTTATAAATTCCGCAAGTGGGCGTTAAGCAACAATCACTCACTCACTCACTCATATTATTTACAGCAAGCGATTACTGTCTAATATTTTCATACCACATGTTCGGAAGTTCTAGTATGGGAGATTTAGTAATAGCCACTGGAGACAGCAGTCCTGATAATGAAGTGTTTAGAGAATCTGGTAACCTAGGTGATCAGTGGAATCTAGGATTTGTTGACTTTGCAGGAGCCCAAAATATGAAGGTAAGTACTTTTTGTGTTTTTAGCTCAACTGCCCCAAAGGCCCATGTGAGCTATTTCCATCACTTGGTATCCGTCATACGTCGTAAACTATTTCAAATATCTTCTCCTCTGAAACTACTATACCAATTGGAACCAAACTTGGTCTGAATCATAACTAGGTTGTCTAGTTTCAAAATTGTGTCCAGTGATGCCATGCACCAATCAACATGGCCACTGTTACTAAAAATAGAACATATGGTAAAATTGCAGATTTTTGGGTAATGACTCAAAAACCGTTAATAATATCAGAAATCTGACAGGGTAAAAGTGATCAACTCAGCATGATCTAACTTTGAAGAACATCTGATTAACCATCTTGGAGTTGTTGCCCTTTTTTCATCAAAATTTTAATATTTTTCATCTTATATTTTGATAACTTAGAGAGATAAAGGTTAAGTTTAAACTGCAAACATGTTCAGCATGTCAAGCTCTACCTACCTTGGAACTTTGAAGTAAATCTGATTACCCATCTGGGAGTTATTGTCCCTCTTTCATCAATTTTTAAAATGTTAATACTCTTCGTCCTATATTTCAACAACTATGAGAGATAAAGGTTAAGTTTACATTGCAAAAATGTGCAGCATGTGAAGATCTACATACCCTGCAATTGTTATGTAAATCATATCACCCATTTTGGAGTTATGGTCCTTTATTCATCAAATGTTCTAAATTTTAATACTTTCATCTTATATCTCAAATATTATTAGAGGTAGAGGGTAAGTTTAAACTGCAAAAAAGTTCAGCATGTCAAGATCTACAAAATAGTTCCCACAGTTGAAAATGACCGACAATTGTGTGAAGTGATATTCCTCTTGAAATGCATTTTTTTTGTTGACTTTCACTTCTTTTGGTTACTCAAATAATCAAAGGGAAGCAACCCTAGTACAAAATGTGAAGTAGCAAAAGCTAAAGTTTGAGAATCATTGACATTTATGTTTTTTTACAGCAATGTTGATAACTTACATTAAAGGGGGAATCCCCTGCTCAAATTTTTTTTTGGAGAGAGCTACAATTGTTATTTTCTAACCCAAGTTATCAAGTTTTATTGACTGATGTTGTTATACTCAGGTGAGTTATACAGGCTCCTGGGAGCCTCTAGTTTTCATTAATGGTAATATAGCTTTATTAATAAAAACATAGATATCTAATTTAGTGAGCACAACACGTTTCTGGAGTAACTTCCATCAGGTACACACGTTTCTGGAGTAACTTCCATCAGGTACACACGTTTCTGGAGTAACTTCCATCAGGTATGCACGTTTCTGGATTAACTTCCATCAGGCACGCACGTTTCTGGAGTAACTTCCATCAGGTACGCACGTTTCTGGAGTAACTTCCACCAGGTACACACGTTTCTGGAGTAACTTCCATCATGTACGCACGTTTCTGGAGTAACTTCCATCAGGTACGCACGTTTCTGGAGTAACTTCCATCAGGTATGCATGTTTCTGGAGTAACTTCCAACAGGTACGCACGTTTCTGGAGTAACTTACATCAGGTACACACGTTTCTGGAGTAACTTCCATCATGTACACACGTTTCTGGAGTAACTTCCATCAGGTACGCACGTTTCTGGAGTAACTTCCATCAGGTACACACGTTTCTGGAGTAACTTCCATCAGGTACGCACGTTTCTGGTGTAACTTCCATCAGGTACGCACGTTTATGGAGTAACTTCCATCAGGTATGCATGTTTCTGGAGTAACTTCCAACAGGTACGCACGTTTCTGGAGTAACTTACATCAGGTACACACGTTTCTAGAGTAACTTCCATCAGATATGTACATTTCTAGAGTAACTTCCATCAGGTACGCATGTTTCTGGAGTAACTTCCATAAGGCACGCACGTTTCTGGAGTAACTTCCATCAGGTACGCACGTTTCTGGAGTAACTTCCATCAGGTACGCACGTTTCTGGAGTAACTTCCATCATATATGCACGTTTCTGGAGTAACTTCCAAGAGGTACGCACGTTTCTGGAGTAACTTCCATCAGGTACGCATGTTTCTGGAGTAACTTCCATCAGGTACACACATTTCTGGAATAACTTCCATCAGGTACGCTCAAAAGTAGAAAGATTGGAAAGATAGACAATTAAAAGAAAACTTTGGGAGAAAGAGTATCAGTTATCAAAGGGCCCAAATAGGATAGCCAACATTGGCTACGGTTACATGTGCCTGAGGGAGGAGAACCTAAATTTTACGAAAATTTCAGTCTTCGATGTTCGAGCTAATTTTGATTCCAACATTCAACAACAAATGAAACAAGGTCCTCTGCACACACTCTATGGTCAAACCTGTCTTCTGATATGATTGGGGAGGGAGGGGGCATCATGGCAGTGGCAGTGGTTGTATGGTAATTGGATTTACAACTACCTATGCAATCAGTGCCTATCACCACAGATATTGTTGGTTCGACTCCCGCTCAGGACGAGGTGTACAACATTATGTGATAAAGTTTGTGAGTGACTTGTGACAGGTCGGTGGTTTTCTCCCAAGTTCTACGGTTTCCTCTACCAACAAAGCTTATCCTGACAATATAATTGAAATATTGTTGAAAGTGATGTTAAACACCATAAAACCAAACCATTAATCTAAATTGTATGTTTCATTATCCTGAATTGCAAAATAAAATAAAATTAACACGTAATGTTTGACAATGTAGACAACCTGGAACTTGTTATATAGCTGGGTTTTTTCAGATTTGTAGGCACTGTACTTTCATTGTATAACCACCAACAAGACTCAGATGTGGAGGTAGTAATTAGAAAAACATTTTGTGAAACTGACTTTTTCTTCTTTTTTTTCTTTGTAGCTTTTTATAACTGCTAATAGAGGAACTACTTGGAAGGGAGATATTGCCATAGATGATCTTCAACTTCATAATGGCGTCTGCTGTAAGTCTTTTTTTTGTCAATATTTTACAGGCGGCCATCGTGATCGTATGGTAGTTGGATTTATAACTACCTATGCCATCAGTGCCTATCACCACTACCATTGTGAGTTGGATCCTCGCTCAAGCGTGGTGAACGCGATACAACCATATGTTATAAAGTTAGTCAGTGACTTGCAACAGGTCGATGATATTCTCCGTGTATTCCTCCACTAATAAAGCATACCACCACAATTATTATATCTGTTATAGTGTTGAAAGTGGCATTCAGCACCAGAAACCAAACCCTCAATATTTTACATAGTGTTGAAAGTGGCATTCAGCACCAGAAACCAAACCCTCAATATTTTACCAGGTGTAAAGTTTACATTCTATATTATGACCTCCTTCTTTCGCCTCTTTTCGACTGCCACATTTAAATATACTTACCGGGCCCCCCTCAGACGAATTCGACAAGAATATTCAGCGAACGTCGCATTTCCTATTTTTCAGTCATTGAAACGGATACAGCCACTTCCGGTCCGGTCTAAATTGATTTAGAAACTAAAAAAAAAGGTGCTTTAAAATCAAATGTCAGTAATTTGGAGTTGAACATATTTTTAGCTCACGTGAGCTATTGCCATCACTTGTTGTCCGTCGTCGTCTGTCGTTAGCTTTTCACATTTCAATCTTCTCCTCAGAAACCACTGAGCCAAATGGAAGCAAATTTGGCAGGAATGTGCATCAGGAGGTCCTCTATAAAAGATATGGGTTTTTTTTCGATCAGGAATTGAACATGGCAGCCAGGGCCAATAATGTGTTTTGATTGGCTCAATTTTCAAAGATCTTCTTGTCAGAAACTACACAGCCAATGGAATTGTTTTATGGTGTGAAGGATCCTTGTGTGGTCCTCTACCAAAATTATGTTTTTGGTCCAGATCCAAAATCCAAGTTGGCCGCCACAGCAGGATGAAGTTTAACATTCGATCCTATGGTAAATACCTTCAAAGATCTTCTTCTCAGAAGCCACAATGTCAGTAAAAATGATCTCTTGCAGAAATGTTCCTTGGATGGTCCTCTACCAAAATTATGTCTTTGGTGCTGATCTGAAGTCCAAAATGGCTGTCACTGCGGGACAAAGTTTAACATTTGACCCTATGGGAAATACCTTCAAAGATCTTCTTCTCAGAAACCACAATGTCAATGAAAATGATCCTTTGCAGAAATGTTCCTTGGATATCCTCTACTAAAAAAATGTTTTTGGTGCAGATGCTGAATCCAAGATGGCCGCCACCACTGGACAAAGTTTAACATTGGACCCTATGGGAAATATGTATAAAGATCTTCTTCTCAGAAACCATTGAAAATGATCCTTTGCAGAAATGTTCCTTGGATGGTCTTCTGTAAAGTTTTTTTTCTTTTTGGTGATCTGAAATCCAAGATGGCCACCACTCCAGGACATAGTTTAACATTGGACCCTATGGGAAATATGTTTCCTTGGATGGTCCCCTACAAACTTTAAGGTTTTTTTTTGCCAATCCAAAATGGCCGCCACTGCAGGACATAGTTCAACATTGGACCCTGCATGACATAGTTTAACATAGGAGTCTATGGGAAATATGTGTTAAAATATAGTTCTGTAAAATCACTGAACTGATTGAATGAGAACTCTTTGTGAATCATTGTATTCTTCTTACCAAGTTTGCACGTATTAGCCGTCAAAAGTAACGTTTCGTTTTGTTTGCCGAAATCCGTAATATATATTACCGTTATATATATTACAAGAACGATAACTCCACATCAAAAATTTTGTTGTCGGTAGGTCATGTAGGTGCACAGTTATGCCTAAAATTCATTGCTTTGGATGTTTCTTTGTTCTTATAGAGAAATAAAACCAGCAGATCTGTGATAAATAAACATTTATGTTTATGATTGCGTAGAAAGAAACATGGCGACCGATGTTTTCGTTGTCAACTGCCGATGATTTTGCAGACCAGTGGATGTAAAATCGCGTTTTCTGGTCATATGTAACATTAACTGACGGCTCATAAATTGCTGTTTGATTGATCTTTAATCCGTAGTCGTTGTAAAGATTAGAATACACATGGTATAGAACGGATCTTAAGTCTGAACAAAGAAAACACCTTGTTTACACTCTCAAATCGTAACATTATTTTAACTTTTTTATCCGTCCACGTACTCTTTTCACAAAATCAGACTTGGCACAAATTTAGTTCCGTTTCACACTTACACCAGGAAATGTGTTTTTGCAAAGAATATGGAAAAATGCAAGTTAGGGAACGACCATTTAATTTTTATGGGGAGGCAAGGAAGGAATTTGAAATAAAAATCCAGGCTCCAAATTTTGGTGAAATAAAAAGGCAGGATAAAAAAACTGGCCAGAAAAATAAGGCTGGATCGGACTTGGGGGAAAAACAATTTGTGCGAATTTGAATAAAAAATTGCGCACTAAAAAAAAATTCAGGTCCAAAAATTCTGCGAAAAAAAAAATTCAGGATCCAAGATCACTTCCTTGCCCCTCCATAAAAATCAAATGGTTGCTTCCTTATAGACTTCAAGGAAATGTAAACTACTGTTGCAGAAGCATAGCTAAAGGTTGAAATAAACGAAATTCATTACTTGTAGAGCTAGTCCTGAAATTCATGACTTACCATGTGTTCTTTTTTTGTATGGATTTTTTTTTGCTACACGTGTAGCAAAAAGAACAACAAAAATCCAAATTAAAAAAGAGCTACACAGTAAGTCATGAAATTCAGGACTATTGTAGAGCATCATATGTAGCTGCATTTTGGGAAAAACTACTGATGTTTTAAAAGAAGAAATTGTTTGTGAATAAAATCCCCTTTAAGAATTATGGTTGATGACCCCAACCGCCAACAAACATGGCCACTACTGTTACTAAAAATAGAAAATTTGAAATATATTTCTAGATTCCTTTTGTCAAATCAAATACTAACCTGCAGCCACTAGGAAATCAGGTGAGCGATACAGGCTCACTCAAGTGAGCCTCTAGTTATAATCTGCTTTGGAACAATTATCTGTAATTTAAAGGCTTACTTTACATTTGAGAGGAGATGATCATGATGGCATTGTTACACATGGCCGGTCTAGAGAATTCCGAATGCATATGAAAAATCCAGCGCAAACAGGAAGTGGCTGTATCTGTTTCAATGACTGAAAAATAGAAAATGCGACGTTCGCTGAATATTCTTGTCCAATTCGTCTGAGGGGGGCCCGGTAGGTATATTTAAATGTGGCAGTCGAAAAGAGAAATATCTCGGGAGTGTAACGATATAATTGGGTCAGCAAAAGGATCACAAATAAGCGAAAAATATTGAGGCGAAGTGTGGAAGGGGAAAAGGGCAGATGTTTACCTTCAAGTAAGGAAGAGGAGGGTGCATATATTTTTTGAATGAAACAAGTGCCTGTGTTTGGGAGCCATATTATGATCCTTCAGATCATATCATATCTTGTGTATTGTTCGTTTTGGGGACATTTGTAACACTCTGCGTTACAGTAACCAATATGTTGTGTGTGATATTGCCTGCAAAAGTTTTTATGAATTACCGTCTTTCCCATCAAAGTATACTACCGTATTTAGACAATTATATATATCAGAATCGAAATAATTCATGCAAGCCATACTGTGTTGAGTTTTAACCTGGATTTGCAGGATATCAGTAAATTTTATCCATCAAGCCATGTTAAAACTCAAAATACAGTATGGCTTCCCGGGATCCATGAATTTATGATATCCATGCATTTTTATAATTCAGTATGTTGATATGCATTTTTTTTTGTGTCAAATATCTGTAATATTCACTGGCAACAATAGTGAAGAAGAAAACAAATTTTGAATTCCCCCCGAAATTAAAAAAAAAATCATGATTTTTATTTTCAAGTTTTACATTCAAATCAATGTCTTGTTTTAAAGACTTGAAAATAAGTAGAGATTTATTTTCACTCTTAGCGAATCCAATCACAGTTTAAAGATGAAATATCCATAACATTGAAATCATACAATTTTTTTTTATTAACTTTGGTATAATCTCATGTTTTTAGCTCACCTGTCCCAAAGGGTCATGTGAGCTTTTGTCATCACTTTGCGTCCGTCGTCGTCGTCGTCCGCGTCTGTAAACTTTTCATACTACTTTCTTCTTCTTCTTTGAAACCACTGAACTGATTTGGACCAAATTTGGCAGAAATGTTCATTGTGAGGTCCTCTACTAAATTTGTTATTTTGGTGCAGATCGGAAATCCAACATGGCTGCCAGGGCCAATAATGTGTTCTGATTGGTTGAAACTTTGAAAATCTTCTTGTCAGAAACTACTTGGCCGATGGAATTGTAACATTACAGAAATGATGACTGGATGGTCCTCTACTAAATTTGTTATTTTTGTGCCGNTTTTCAAGTTTTACATTCAAATCAATGTCTTGTTTTAAAGACTTGAAAATAAGTAGAGATTTATTTTCACTCTTAGCGAATCCAATCACAGTTTAAAGATGAAATATCCATAACATTGAAATCATACAATTTTTTTTATTAACTTTGGTATAATCTCATGTTTTTCTAAAATCCTTATTTTTACTCATTTCAGCGAGTATTGTTGGGTCTTGTTATACAAATCCTTGTCAGAATGGAGGGACATGCACCGAGACAACAAAAAAAAGAATGGCAGCAGGATACACATGTTCTTGTTTAGCTGGATTCACAGGATCTGAGTGTGAATTTAAAGGTAAATAAAAATATTTTAGTGTTACCAGTGACAGAAGGAAGGAGGCTTGCTTTGGTAACATTCCTATCGAGTTAGGTTCATAGGGTATGACTGTAACCTGCAAAGAGATTTGAGTGTTCTCAGAGAGGGAGAGAGAGAGAAGAGAGAGACCAAGTATGGCTTGGTAACAGGGAATTTTAGCATTCCCAGTAAAGGAAGGATGCTTGGTTTGGAAATTTTAAATTAGAAATTATTTGTTCGGTTCGTGAAGAAATAACCTCAATCAGGTTGTACAAACGTTGTATCCCACGTAGCGGGTCACACAAGGGTGTGTACAACCTAATAAAGGTTATTTCGAATGAACCGAACAAATAATTTCGATCAATCCTTATAAATTAATTCAAACTTATTTTACTATGATATTGAAAAATATATTTATTTTTAAACGATCGAAAATCGTTTAATGCTAGCGCTCGTGCAAACCGGAAGAAACTGCTTTACACAACATGTGTCGCAACCTTCCGCCCAGACAAAACTATAGTCCATATAGAGTCAATTGTAAGAGGGCAAGTAACTTAAATATCAGAAAGAGCATGCATACAACATTCATATATTATAAATCCCCCTCAATATCGGGTACTTGTATGCACGTTTGCTCATCTATCAGTATTTCTTTGTTGCAACGAGGATTTTGCGGATGGATATTTCAATATCTAGAAATTGATATTTTGTTTGCAGCGCACGCCCTTGTCCTAGTGACGCCTGCCCTTTGTGACTAACGTGGATGTCTTTTTCCTAAACACAAGTGCCCTTTTTATATGTGTTTTCATTTTTTGTCGCTTATATATATATATATGTCGCCAGTTTGGTTCACGTTTCGAACAACTGTTTCATGTTTACATTGTAGCGCCCCCTATCTAATTTGAATATGTCAAAGTTAAATTTAGAACATTAA
>MJUT01028019.1:17188-29287 GCA_002080005.1 Gigantidas platifrons | reverse complement strand
CAGATGTAGTGTCTGGTAAACAGTTGATGGGAAATAAAATAATAATGTAATAGAATGTAAAACTGGGTTGTTGCATGTTATAGTAGTAGCTCCTACACCAACTGTTCTTTCCATTTTTGGCACTATTCAATAATTATATTAGTAGTTCCCCCTATATGTGAATAACATATTGATGTCTCTGGAGTTTGCTCTCAATTTACTATTTCAAAGTTTGACATCTTTTTCTAGAAGTATACTGATATTTTGCAATTGTGCATAGCATACAAAAAATCTACATGCAAGCATGTTCGATTGTTTAACATCACCTTTGGTGCTTTCATTTCAAAATAAGACAAGTAATTGGAAATAAATTTAAATAATTCCAAAGTTGCCTCATTTAAAGAAAATTGCCTGAAGAAAAAAACACCCGATAGCTAGGGAACGACGTCTATTTTCAGATTCAGTACATACGAAACTTTTTAAACTAATCAAAACACGTATAAAATGACATGTGACTCTAAAATTAATTTATATACAGATGTATGCGAACCTCATTCCTGTTGATGTCAAATTATTAAAGTTTAAAGTATAAAGTTATCAAGGATTTTGACAAAATAAAGATGTATATATCTAGTATCATTGCACACGACACGTATCATTGCACACGACACCTTTCTGAAATAACCATCAGTTGCTTTCAGTCAAAAGATTGGATTTGGTTTGATTTATTGTGTTTAATGCCACTCTAAGCAATATTTCAACTATATCATGAGGACCAGTTTTAGTAGTGGAAGAAGTATAGTACCTAGAGACAACCACCGATCATGGGCAAGCAACTGATTAACTTTAACACTTTCGGCTGCGAGTCAAGTGCACCTTTTTTGTAATTTACAAAGTCCAAAGATTGGAAATCCCAATAATTAAAACGTTTTGGCAGCAAGAGAATCGAAGGGCATATATAGGATAGCTAAGGAAAATTTAACTAGCAATTACTATGAATGTGTTTACCCTGATTCATCCAAGATAGCAACTTATCAGAGTTCAAGATAGAGAGGTCTGGGTTTAGGTTTGTGGTGTTTAATGCCAATTTCAACAATATTTCAATTATACCATGGTAGTTAGTTTATTGGTGGAGGAAACCAAAGTATCTAGAGAAAACCACCAACCTGTCGTAAGTCACTGATAAACTTTATCACATAATGTTGTATTGAGTACATCTCCACGGAGTGAGATTCGAACTAATAATGTTAGTGGTGATAGGCATTGATTGCACAGGTAGTTGTAAATCCAATGACATTGAACTTGAATAACACTAAATTTTGCCTCAGGAAGCCAGAAAATCCAACTACCATGACTGCCCCCAAGAAGATATTGGAATGTTACATATAATTAAAGTTTGTTATGATGTTTGTATTGTTAATGTTACATATAATTAAAGTTTGTTATGATGTTTGTATTGTTAATGTTACATATAATTAAAGTTTGTTATGATGTTTGTATTGTTAATGTTACATATAATTAAAGTTTGTTATGATGTTTGTATTGTTAATGTTAGAGTTTTAATTTTTATCCCCTCCAGATTTAACAACAGTTGCAGAAAGTACCTGTGGATTTGAGACAGGCGAGGAGTGTGTGTTTGAAAATGATGACTCTGCAGATTTCAATTGGGATATAAATGATGTAAGTTATGATAAAGATACAAACACTGGTTTCCATTCTTGAACAGATTTTTTTTTATTTGATTTTTAAATAATCTGGAAAATATAGAAATAAGAAATATAGATTTCAACATAGTATTTTTATATCTTCTGGGATAAAGGGTTATTTCTGTCGAGGATCTTGTTTTAGGTACTGGGATAAATGGTTATTTCTGTCTGTGATCTTGTTTTAGGTATTGGGATGAAGGGTTATTTCTGCCTGGGATCTTGTATTTAGGTACGAGATAAAGAGTTATTTCTGGCTGGGATCTTGTGTTTAGATACGAGATAAAGAATTATTTCTGGCTGGGATCTTGTGTTTAGGTACTGGCATGGGATAAAGGTTATTTCTGCCTGGGATCTTGTGTTTAGGTACTAAGATAAAGAGTTATTTCTGCCTGGGATCTTGTGCTTAGATATGGGGATAAAGATTTATTTGTGGCTGGGATCGTGTGTTTAAGTACTGGGATAAATGGTTATTTCTGTCTGGGATCTTGTTGAGATACTGGGATAAAGGGTTATTTCTGCCCGAGATATTGTTTAGGTACTGAGATAAAGAGTTATTTCTGCCTGAGATATTGTTGAAGTACTGAGATATATTAATTATTAGTATATTTTTTCGCAAGACAAGGATTATCAGGTCCATATCAGATGAGCTCGAAGAGCGAATCTGATATGGACCTGATAATCCTTGTCGAGCGAAAAAAATACTAATCATTTTTTTATCGGTAATTTCACAATTTTAACCACAGCTTTGTAATTGTTTTTGTTGTGTTTTGACCTTTTTTTTAATACTAATATTTTTTTATCGGTAATTTTTTTGTTTTGTTTTGACCTTTTTTTGGAATGAAAGGTTTAGTGACGTCATGTTAGAAGCGCATGACAAATGACCAACAGCTGATAATTTCTTGTATCTCGAGTCGGTGGTCAACTGAACGTTGTTACTAAATTTATCGGGTAGTAAAGATCAAAGAAAACTAACAAATTACCGATAAAAAGAATTATTTCTGCCTGGGATCTTGTGCTTAGTTATGGGGATAGAGAGTTATTTCTGGCTGGGATCATGTGTTTAGGTACAGGGATAAAGGGTTATTTCTGTCTGGGATCTTGATGAATTATTGGGATAAAGAGTTATTTTTGCCAGGGAACTTGTGTTTAAGAACTGGGATAAATTGTTATTTCTGCCTGGGATCTTGTTTAGGTTCTGGGATAAAGAGTTATTTCTGCCTGAGATCTTGCTTAAGTATTGGGATAAATGGTTATTTCTGCCTGGGAATCAAACTCACACCAATGGTTCTAAGACCATTTCCTGAGGGTTTGCTATCCTGCATCCAAGCCATAAAAAAGTGTTGGGGAAAATTGTGTCGTTTGAAGACTATTAAGACTTTTATATACTTTATAGAAATTATATACAGTCAAAAATGCAGAAGATTTTTAAAGTCTCAACCTATATCATAACTAGACAAGTCTGACTCGATCTCCAAATCTGCTGATATTCTATTTTGAATCAAACTTGCCCATGCAGTCACCTGTATTTAAATGTCACATTTTCTTCTCCTGTCATAGAAAATTTTATAGGAATTTAGCCTCTTTTAAGAGGACTCCTGTCTTAAAAGACCACTTTGTCTTTGTCCTGAAGGTGACCTCTTAATACAGGTTTGACTGTACTGAGGTATAATAATGTATTATGTTATAAATTTTAGGGTGGTACTCCTAGCTCAGGGACTGGACCATCTTCAGCTTATGAAGGCACGTATTACATCTACATGGAAGCATCTTCACCAAGAGTAAACGGAGATATGGCTATTCTGTCCACAGCACATAGCAAACTTGCAGGTACGTCTCGTAGATTGTTTTTAAATTTTATTCAATGCAACCACTTTTTTTTAGGTTGAGAGAAATATATTTGATTTGGGTTTACTTCATTTTTTTCATCTTCAAAAACGGAATATCCGGAGAAAACCACCGACCTGTCGCAAGTTACTGACAAACTGTATCACATAATGCTGTATTGAGTACACCTCGACAGAGCAGGATTCAAACTCACAACGTAAGTTGTGATAGGCACTGATTAGTAAGGTAATTGTAAATCTAACTACTATGCGATGACAATCAGGATGGCCCTGTTTAGAATGTTTAGATTATACAAATTATTAGAAAATGGTCAGTGACACGCCATGATCAATGGCTGAAAAATTGCTAATAAGTTGGCGTTAAACACCAATTTTCAAAAATGTTTTTTTTTATTATTTTAGGTCAGAGTACGTACTGTTTACAGTTTTACTACCATATGTTGGGTAATCCTGACACTCTTATGGTTGATTTTGGAGAGAGGTACTCACAGGGTTCAACTGTGTGGTCTGTATCAAATGATCAAGGAGACCAGTGGAATTACCAACAAGTTGAGATTGATGCTACAGCTGTGAATGACCCTGTTGTAAGTTTGTAAAAAAAAAAATTCTTGAAAATTACAGGAGAACTTGTCTAATACGACACACCAAGGGATCAGGGAAATGTGTCGGATGTCACAGATTGTTCAAAAACTCAGGTGTCGGATTTTACAAGTTCCACTGTATATACAAAATAATGGCAGTTATGAAGGTCGAGACAGACATTATCAGTAGTATTGTAGCAAGTTTAATAGGAACAAGCTGGGATTCTAGTGATAATGTATGTCAAAGCTTAAAAACTGATGTTATCGTTTTTATCATATCATCATATGTTTGATGTCATTGACCGATCATTTTCAGTTTAATTGGGTTTGTATCTAGATTAACATGACAGATACCTCTAGTGGAGCTTAACTTCCAGAGCACCCGAGTTCACCCCTGGTTTTTAGTGGGGTCATAGTTCGTGTTACTCGATATTTAGTTTTATGTGTATGTTTTGTAGATCGTTCTTTGTCCTTTATTCTAACATGACCTCCTTCTTTCGCTTTGTTAACAAATGAGTGAGTTATCCATTCGGTATAATCTCATTAGCACATGCGCCGGTGAATATGACTGACTTTTCAATTGGCAGCATAAATTGTAACCCAAATAATGCCAATAGAGGGCACAGTATTAATCAAATTACATAAATTGTGTGCGACATTTTCCACAAGCATAAATATGAATTACTGTCAATCAGAGTATACTACCATATTTATACTCTTAGACATATCAGAATCGAAATAAATCATGGAATTTCACGTCTAGCTTGGGATAAAATACTGATAGCTGCCAATTCATGTTAAAACGGGTGCGTACCATTGCTCCGACAGCCCGTTATTCCGACAGCCCATTATTCCAACGACCCATTATTTCGACAGCCCATTACTCCGACGACCCATTTTTCCGACAATGTGAAATATAACTCAATCCACAAATCCATGGCTTAACTTCGAAAAAAAATTCTGAAAAATGGCTTGAGGAATCAAAACCAAGCGTGACATATATCTTCCAGTACATGAATGTCTTTTACTGCATTTGTGGTACGTAAACAGATATTCAAAATGGTCACTCGGCAGAAGTGGAGGTAAAGGTTTACATTTATGGTAAATAATAATTTGCTATTAAAAACCTCTGAAATGAAATTGTATGCTTTGTTTGTTGCATGATCGAGAACTCATATGTGATTTTTAGGCCAAATAGATTTTATTTTCAGACACTAATTTGCTCCCTTCCCACATTTTTACCTTCGAATTATAATTCATTTTCCATTTTCGTTTAATTTATTTCAAAATTTTAAAACTTCATGCCATTTTGGCACGGACCATTTGATATTTTTTGGATGGGAGAAGGCTAGGGGGGCGGGGGCTGGGATTTTCGTCCGGACATATTTTTTTTTTCAGTAAAAATCAGGGCAAGAAATTTAAAAAAAAAACAAATCCAAAATGTAGAAGTGTTAGACCATCCGAAATTGGTACTGAGATTTCTCATGTCGTCATGATGTAAGAAATCTGCTAACACCACATGTGACATTTGACTTTGACCCCATATCTACCCTTTAGTTTAATAAAGAAACGATCAAAGATTAAAGTCAGCCTTCCGTTAGGTATAGAAGAAAAACAACATGTTTCAAGATAATTTTACTACTTTTGACCATTTTTGACGGAATAATTGGCTGTCGCAGAAATGGGCTGTCAGAGCAATGGGCTGTCGGAATAATGGGCCGGGTACTCCGGCTTCCTCCACCACTAAAACTGGTCGCCATGATATAGCCATTTTATACTACAAAACACATGAAACAACTATAAATATATTCTAATTACATGTTAATTTTTTTTAATTCCCTCTTCTTATGTTTCTAAAGAAGCTCTCACATTCCATTGATGGCATGCTATAAGAACAAGTAAGGGAGATAAATCATGTATTTATAATTAAAGATAACTAAGGCCATACAAAGTTAATTTCTTGGTTCTCAGGCCCGCCCGCATGTGGAAATTCGTTGCCGCATTGCCGATTTTTTTTGCAAAAATAGTAAAAAAAAAAATTAAATGCGGTAGCGCTGTCCGTACGGAAAATACAACCGCATCCGTTTTTCTCTTATATCGCGTGGTCGGTGAAACGCTTTAAAACGCATCATGCTTAAATGAGATTTAAAGCATCGTTATGACAATGTATAAATAAAAAACGTGTTTCCGTTTGACATTTAGACAAAATGTCAATCGTTTCTGTGCAAATTCGGCACAAATGTTTGCCAATTTTACCAGGAAACATAATAGGGGGCTTTTCCGAAGCTTGTACCTTATTGGAATTGTTTACGGAGATAAAAAATGATACGTTGGGACCAGCGGATTGGACGTTTCCATAAAAATTTACCACTTGTGATGTTTCTGCCACCATCGGAAGAAATAAAATTGAAATTTTCAATAAAGTCATGAAAAGATTTATACGTTGCCATATTTTTCACAAAAAAAAGAAGAAAAAAGCCTCCCTCATCACTTTTTACAGCAGTAAAAGGATAAAAAAAAATGCCGCCCTCCCTCATCAATTTTGACAAAAAAAGGGCCTGAGAACCAAGTAATTAACTTTGCATGGCCTAATACTTTTTTTTTTTTTTTTTATAAATTATACATCTATTAAATATTAAGACATTAATTTGTTATAGGTTTCAATAACAGCTGTCAGAGGAAGTTCCTGGAAAGGAGACATCGCTGTTGATTCACTGGTCCTTAAGATGGGCTCTTGTAAGTATATTTATTAGAATAATGTGAGAGGCCAATTTCAACTATCTATGCAATCGGTGCCTTTTACAACTGACCACAGGGACTTGTTACAATTTTGTTTAATCCATCGACTACTCTAAATCAGAGGCTCTCAAGAGCCTGTATCGTTCACCTGGTTATAAAAAGAACCAATTGGTCTTATGTAAAAACTATGTTCTGCAGTGGTAGTCATCTTGGAATTCCGATCAACATAAAAAATACAATGTTTGTAAAGGACCTTCCAATGATTGATGCACAGTTTAGGTTCAATCAGTGCAATAGCTTCAGAGAAGAAAATATTTCTGTATTTTCCCATATGGTCCTATGTTAATACCATGACCTGTGGTGGCAGCCATCTTGGATTTCGGATCGGCATAAAAAACCCAAAATTTTTAGAGGACCTTCAAATGATTATTCCTGGGCAGTTTGGTTTCAATTGTCCAAGTGGTTTAAGAGAAGAAGCATTTTGAAACATTTTTCACATAGGGTCCAATGTTAAACTAAGTCCTGCCGTAGCCGCCATTTTGAATTTCATATCGCCACAAAAAACCTAAGGTTTGTAGAGGACCATCCAATGCACATTCCTGTCTAGGTTGGATTCAGTCTGATAGTTTCTGAGAAGAAAGCATTTGAACATTTTCCCATAGGGTCCAATGTTAATCTAGTCCAGCAGTGCCGGCCATCTTGGATTTCTGATTGGCATAAAAAACCTAAACTTTGTAGAGGACCTTCCAATGATCATTCCTGGGCAGTTTGGTTTCAATTGCCCTAGTGGTTTCAGAGAAGAAGCGTTTTGAATCATTTTTCCCATAGTGTCCAATGTTAAATTAAGTCCTGCCGTAGCCGCCATTTTGAATTTCATATCGGAACAAAAAACCTAATGTTTGTAAAGGACCATCCAATGAACATTCATGTATAGTTTGGCTTTAATCATATTTGTAGTTTTTGAGAAGAAGGCATTTGAACATTTTCCCTTAGGGTCCAATGTTAATCTATGTCCTGCGGTGGTGGCCATCTTGAATTTCCGATCGGCATGAAAACAGAAACTTTGTAGAGGACCTTCCAATGATCATTCCTGGGCAGTTTGGTTTCAATTGTCCAAGTGGTTTCAGAGAAGAAGCGTTTTGAAACATTTTTCCCATAGGGTCCAATGTTAAACTAAGTCCTGCCGTAGCCGCCATTTTGAATTTCATATCGGAACAAAAACCGAAAGTTTGTAGAGGACCATCCAATGAACATTCATGTAAAGTTTGGCTTTAATCATATTTGTAGTTTCTGAGAAGAAAGCATTTGAACATTTTCCCATAGGGTCCAATATTAATCTATGTCCTGTGGTGGTGGCCATCTTGGATTTCCGATCGGCATAAAAAACAGAAACTTTGTAGAGGACCTTCCAATGATCATTCCTGGGCAGGTTTGTTTCCATTGTCCAAGTGGTTTCAGAGAAGAAGCGTTTTGAATCATTTTTCCCATAGGGTCCAATGTTAAACTAAGTCCTGCCGTAGCCGCCATTTTGAATTTCATATCGGAACAAAAAACCTAAAGTTTGTAGAGGACCATCCAATGAACATTCATGTATAGTTTGGCTTTTATCATATTTGTAGTTTCTGAGAAAAAGGCATTTGAACATTTTCCCAAAGGGTCCAATGTTAATCTATGTCCTGCGGTGGTGGCCATCTTGGATTTCCGATCGGCATAAAAACAGAAACTTTGTAGAGGACATTCCAATGATCATTCCTGGGCAGTTTGGTTTCAATTGTCCAAGTGGTTTCAGAGAAGAAGCGTTTTGAAACATTTTCCCCATAGGGTCCAATGTTAAACTAAGTCCTGCTGTATCCATTTTGAATTTCATATCGGAACAAAAATCCTAAAGTTTGTAGAGGACCATCCAATGAACATGCATGTACAGTTTGGCTTTAATCATATTTGTAGTTTTGTTAAAAGAAGGCATTTGAACATTTTCCCATAGGGTACAATGTTAATCTATGTCCTGCGGTGGTGGCCATCTTGGATTTCCGATCGGCATAAAAAACAGAGACTTGGTAAAGGACATTCCAATGATCAATCATTTAGAGTTTGGGTTCAGTCAGTTCATTAGTTTCAGAGAAGAAGATCTTTGAAATTTCAGCCAATCAGAGCATATTATTGGCCCTGGCAGCCATGTTGAATATCCGACTGGAACGAAAAACAGAAACTTTGTAGAGGACCATCCAAGGAACATTCCTGCTAAGTTTGGTTCCAATTGGCCCAGTGGTTTCAGAGAAGAAGCTTGAAATGTGAAAAGTTAACAGACGACTGATGCCAAGTTATGGCAATAGTTCACCTGGACCTTTGGTCCAGGTGAACTAAAAACACAAGGGAGGAATCTCAAATGTCAAATTTTCATACAACACTTTTTCAAAATAGTCTTGTATTGATATCTTGGCCTGATTTGCCATAATATTGGTACCCATTTTAAGCATTGGTCGGTTATTTCTTTGCAATAATCCTGACCCTACAAATAACCGACCAATGAAATCCCATGTAGGGATGTAAACATGATGGAAGACAGTACTGGATTCTGCAAATTCTGTGAAGCATTGCTTTAAAGTTGCAGATAGGTAAAGATGATGACAAAAAGGAATCAAAATATCAAAAATATATTTATTATGCTTCAAATGGGTACCAATAGTATGGCGAATCAGGTCAAGACACCAATACAAAACTATTTTGAAAAAGTGTTGTATGAAAATTTGACACTTGAGATTCCTCCCTTGTGATTTTTTAGAAAGTCCAGGGATTAAAAAAAATCGTCACAAGCCCCTGTGAACTGATGTTGTAGGTTCGACTCACGAAAAGAAAATGTCAATATTTCAAACTCTAAAAGATGAAAATGTGGAATTTATAAAAATTGCCAAAATAAAATGAAAAAAAAATCAAATACATGTTTACTCCCTCTACTCCAAAGTTGGTTGAAATGATATGACTCTTTATAATTCTGTCATTAGAACTGAGGAAAAGAGACTTTTGCTATAAATGTCCATCATGTATGTTCAGTTATGTATTATTTATTATTTACTACAGTGAAACTTGACTAAACTCAACAGTCCTGTGTCTAACTTTTGTGTTCAGAATAGACTGATGTTCAGTTAATAAAATTAAATTATCAGGAGCCTGGGTGGCTCAATGAGTTAGGTCGTTGTAGGAGCCTGGGTGGCTCAATGAGTTAGGTCGTTGTAGGAGCCCGGGTGGCTCAATGAGTTAGGTCATTGTAGGAGCCTGGGTGGCTCATTGAGTTAGGTCGTTGGATCTAGCAACTCATACAAGCCTATCGCCAATATGGCGTGGGTTCGCGCCCAGCTTTTTAAATTACAAAAAAGGGTGCACTCGACTCGCCGCTGCAAGTGATAAAGTTTATCAGTCGGTGGTTCTCTCCGGGTACTCCGGCTTCCTCCACCACTAAAACTGGTCGCCATGATATAGCTGAAATATTGCTGAAAGTGGCATTAAACACCAAAATTCAAATTCAAATACAGATTAAATTAACAAAGAGTTCATACATTATGACTTTATTTAAAGTTCTATTTGTACAAGATTTTAGTTTATTCAGGTTTCAAGGGATTTTACATGTATTTCTGGGGCCATAGTGGTCATGATCGTGTGGTGGTTGGATTTACAGCTACCTGTGCAATCACTGGCTATCACCACTAACGTTGTGAGTTCAAATCCCGTCCATGACAAGGTGTATGCAATGCAACATTATGTGATAAAGTTTGTAGGTGACTAAATGCAGCAGGTCGGTGGTTTTCTCCAGGTATTCCAGTTTCCTCCACCAATAAAACTGACAGCCATGATATAACTGAAATATTGTTGAAAGTGGCCTTAAACACCATAAACCAAAACCAACATGTAATTCGTTTATTTGTCATAAACTATCAAAACATTTTATAAGTCAATAAAATGATTCAATTTAGCAAATTTATTTTAAGGTCCAGCAATTGTCAGTCATTGCTCGAGCGATCCTTGTAAAAATGGTGGAACATGTCAAGATGCTAGTGCTAGCTTTGTATGTGTTTGTGCACTTGGATGGACTGGACCAACATGTGAAACTATATGTAAGTTATTGCAAAGGATAAATACAATATTTCCTGTGTATCAGTTGGTGTTCCTCAGGCTGTTTAGATTATTTTTTAAAAGATGAACTCTCCCACTCAATAGATACAACAACCTCTTGAGGGTTGACAAATTGATGTTCACCTCATATGAAGGCAATAACTCTTTTATTAACTACTCTCACCTCTTGAGGGTTGACAACTTGATGTTCACCTCATATGAAGGCAATAACTCATTTATTAACTACTCTAAACTCTCAAGGGTTGACAACTTGATGTTCACCTCATATGAAGGCAATAGCTCTTTTATTAACTACTCTAACCTCTCAAGTGTTGACAACTTGATGTTCACCTCATATGAAGGCAATAACTCTTTTATTAACTACTCTAACCTCTCGAGGGTTGACAAATTGACGTTCACCTCATATGAAGGCAATAACTCTTTTATTAACTACTCTAACCTCTCGAGGGTTGACAGCTTGATGTTCACCTCATATGAAGGCAATAACTCTTTTATTAACTACTCTAACCTCTCAAGGGTTGACAACTTGATGTTCACCTCATATGAAGGCAATAACTATTTTATTAACTACTCTAACCTCTCGAGGGTTGACAACTTGATGTTCACCTCATATAAAGGCAATAACTCTTTTATTAACTACTCACTACTCTAACCTCTCGAGGGTTGACAACTTGATGTTCACCTCATATGAAGGCAATAACTCTTTTATTAACTACTCTAACCTATCGAGGGTTGACAACTTGATGTTCTCCTCATATGAAGGCAATAACTCTTTTATTAACTACTCTAACCTCTCAAGTTTTGACAACTTGATGTTCACCTCATATGAAGGCAATAACTCTTTTATTAACTACTCTCACCTCTTGAGGGTTGACAACTTGATGTTCACCTCATATGAAGGCAATAACTCATTTATTAACTACTCTAAACTCTCAAGGGTTGACAACTTGATGTTCACCTCATATGAAGGCAATAGCTCTTTTATTAACTACTCTAACCTCTCAAGTGTTGACAACTTGATGTTCACCTCATATGAAGGCAATAACTCTTTTATTAACTACTCTAACCTCTCGAGGGTTGACAACTTGATGTTCACCTCATATGAAGGCAATAACTCTTTTA
>MJUT01028019.1:1556-14651 GCA_002080005.1 Gigantidas platifrons | reverse complement strand
CCCCCCCCGCCAAAGAAGATGGCAGCCATTGCTAAAAATAGAAGATTTGCCAAAATTCACTTAAAAATTATCTCCTCTGAAACTGCTGGGTCAACTTTGAGCCAGGTGAGCGATTACAGGCTCCTAGGAGCCTCTAGTTAACTACTCTCACCTCGTGAGGGTTGACAACTTGATGTTCACCTCATATATGAAGGCAATAACTCTTTTATTAACTACTCTAACCTCTCGAGTGTTGACAACTTGATGTTCACCTCATATGAAGGCAATAACTCTTTTATTAACTACTCTAACCTCTTGAGGGTTGACAACTTGGTGTTCACCTCATATGAAGGCAATAACTCTTTTATTAACTACTCTAAAACGTTTAAAACTATAATGTTTTGTTTTACAGAAGACAAAAAATAATTTCCGGTATAGAAAATACAATTGCAGAACCGTACTGAAAAAAGGGATTTCCAACACTCCATCAATAAAACTTACCACCGCAATATAGCTGAACTATTGTTGACCGTGAAGTCAAATATCATAACCCTAACACCTTAAGGTGGTACCTAACACTACACAGAGATACCTCTTTAAAATCAGTTGACTGTTTTGATCATATGATGTTTGTATGCAGATTTCAAGCATCTCGATGATCAAAACCACAGCGAGAAAAGCTGCTATGTGGCTAGTGAATTTATAGCTCTGAGTCTGTTGGTTGGAATTTGTTAAAATTTTGATATTTATGACAGTGGATATATTCAAGCACACTGCCAAAAAAATACAAGAAAATTTAAGGAGCAGATCAAATTTTACTTTATGTATGGTACCACCTTAAATTGGCAATATCTGTTGTTCTATAATCACCACCTACAAAAAGACCACAAGAGCGTTGATTGATATCATAGATATAATTCTATAACTAATGGTATATTGTACATTGATGTGTAATATACATTGTTAATTGTGGTGAACAACTAGAGAGTTGGGACCATCATGGTTGTAATTGTACAGTAGTTGGATTTACAACTACCTATGCAATCTGTGTGCATAACCACTGATGTTTTTATTTCGAATCTTGCTTAATAGGACAAGGTGTACAACATTATGTGATAAAGTTTGTCAGTGACTCGTGGCAGGTCAATGATTTTCTCCGGACAATCCAGTTGGTCCACCAATAAAACTGACTGCCACGATATAACTGAAATATTGTTGAAAGTGGCGTTAAACACCATAACCCATAACTCCCCTCGATTGTGGTAAACAACTAGAGATTCTAACTAAGAAAATAGTAGATCAGTCCTGGATACCAAGTTTGATGCGTCTGATGTTCAACACTCTCAACTGGAGACGTTACGAATGCTCCAAATGAGAGTCATAATCGATATCCTTGATGATGGACTGTATCAAGCAACTTGATATACGATTTACAGGCTGAACCATAATCGATAATTCCGTAATCCAATTTTGATCGTTTCAACAATCTATGTAAATTTAATGAAACCATGCTATCCGCACCCCACTCAGTACTGGACACAAATTTTACAATATTGAGTGATTTAAGTATTATAATATGAGATAGAAATGTAGTTTAAGATAGTTTACTATCAAAGAGGAGACTTATAAATTTAGTTTACGGAACAATTTTTATATGGGAATTATATAATTTTAACTCTGGGTCTGGATGGAGTTAATATGAAAAGAAGATTCAATGGGCCGTACCATTGCTCCGACGACCCACTACTCCCACAACCCGTTATTCCGACAGCCCTTGACTCCGACAATGCAAGATAGAACTCAACCCACTAATCCATGGTTTGACCAGGTGTATCCAACGGGATGGTAAGTCGGTCTGATCTTGATGGCCTAGACAGAATGTTCTGGAAAGGAAAAGGAGCTTTTATCCTAAGCTGTACATCCCTGCTCAGAGCAATCATGATCGACCGACCTGGTATGGGGAAAGTTAAAAATTGAAGAAAAAGTTGCATCGCAAAAAGAAAGGAACCAGAAAAGAGGGGAGAAGGGAAAAAGTGTGAACCGAGAGAAGCATGAGGAAGACAAAATGGCAGAAGAGAGCAATACGCCTGGAAGTGAGGGGAGTTAAGAATTGAAGAAGGACATTATATAGTAGAAATGGAGACAGTAGCCTTGCTCTGGTCAATAAATAAATCCATCAATTCTTTTGAAGCACAATTAGCAACCAACATATGCGACTAATAGAACACCTTCCATATGCATTATGCCGCGTCCACATACGTTCATTTATTCTAAGTTATTCGTACGTTTAATGCGTATTGAATGTGCATCGAATGCGAATTCAACACGGTTAATGCCTTCAATGATGTATGTCAAAACGTTTGCGATTTCCATTATTTACGTGAAAGTATTTACGTTTTCTCTACATGCAAAAAATAGTATTATTGCAGTCGTAACTTCCCAGCAAACAATCCGACGTCGGGAAAACGGTGTCACAACGTTATTCTTTACGTAGTCACAACGTACTTTTGTGGACTTCTCAGCACGTAAATACGACCATCCACACAACGTTGTCACAACGTAATATTACGACGTTGTCATAATGTGGTATGGTCATATTGCGACTAAACTCCTGTTTTATTGGCAAGGAACTAATTTTATATGCCTAAGCATTTCTAGAAACATTGTCATCCTAGATTACATAATGTAAAGCATATCACTGCATTATTTAGTACTGCATACCGTGATCTGTGAAATATTATTTCAATGAGTGTGTGGGCTCAGGTGGCTCAATGAGTTAGGTCGTTGGATCTAACAACTCATACAAGCCTATCACCGATACGGCGTGGGTTCGCGCCTGGCTTTGTAAATTACAAAAAAGGGTGCACTCGACTCGCAGCCGCAAGTGATAAAGTTTACCTGTTGCTTGTTCATGGTCGGTGGTTCTCTCCGGCTTCCTCCACCACTAAAACTGGTCGCCATGATATAACTGAAATATTGTTGAAAGTGGCATTAAACACCAAAAATCAAATCAAATCGATGAGTGTGCTTTTCAGAATTAAATTTTAGACAACAAAAGCCATAGGTACAATTCTAAGCTAACTTTATAGCACTGTGAAGATATGTTGAAAGCCTAAAAGAGTCTTAACAATGTATGGCACAACTTAGACATGAACTAAAAGAATAATAAATTAAATACAACTTTATTTATAAAGTCATTAAACAATTCATGTTTGTGAAAGTAAACAATGAAAATATAAAGCAATAATTAACAAATATAAGTCAATACTTTACTGGAGTGAAATATGCAGTCTTATCCTACAATTTGAATGGTCAGCTTGACAGGTGATATATTCTGTTAGAGTATCCAATGAACTCCTACAATCTGATTGGCTAATCAAGATGGGGATATCACACCGTATTCCCTGGGTAAGGACGGGAATATTGAAAACAATTTCAAAATGGCATCTATTTATCGCTTCATATATTTGTTTTAACATAGAAATATTAAAACATAAATAAAATTATCTTGAATAAAACTTTTTTATGAAAAGATGCATTTACGGAATCTTTCATCTCCATCCCCATTTTATCTTTGTACTCAACAAGTGAGATAACAAGTAATTTATCGTCTGCTAAAATAGCAACAAAAAAGATTTGCATCTCACACGGAAAGTGAAATACTCTTTAATATTGGTACAAGAAGACTTTAACAGAATATAATTGTTATTCGGGCTTCACAGGAGATACAGGTTCATAGTCCCTGACAGGGAATATGAACCTGTATCCTCTTTGAAGATCCCGAATAACATATACTATCCCCTGTGAAGATCCTGAATAACATACAATGTATAATATTTAGAAGTCCTCTCTATATATAACAAATGTACAAGTAAAGGGAATTAATACCCTACAATCACAGCACAGTATGGATCTGGTACAATCATATTCTAATGCTACATGTATTTACACCACAAGATCATTGTTCAGTAGGAGCAGTTGGCACAATAAGATTAAAGGTCCTAATTATCTTCTGCCTGTGGGCCAGGTTCTTGGGATCTTCCTTGAGGTCTCTAAAACATAATAAATTAAATCTTTAAAATACCTTTTTTCACTTTAAAGTATCACTTCCAAAATTAACGGCTACATTAATTTACTGAAATATCAACGTTGTAATTGTCTTTATGGGTTTTCTTAACATTTCATTGCAGACTTTTTTAAATGTAACATAATTAATGATTTAAGCATCATTTTCTGTAAAAGTCTCAAATATTGAGTGGCAAAATTAATTCAGGAGGAAAAAGATTAAACAAAAACTAATGGTTAAACTGAATACAATTAAGGTAAAGGGAGAAGACTTATTATAAAATATATTACAGGCTTGTAATTTGGACCATCCTTTTGAGGTGGAGCATGCTTTAATGTCTCAGCAATCTGCTCCTCAACCTCATCAACCTTTATATTTTTATGTATTTTCATACAAGCTCCTGACAAAGATTAAAATATATTTTTACTCAATAAATAATCACATTGCCATTCATACTAACAATGTTACTTATATTTTTCAGGCATTAAAATTCTAAACAACTTAATACCTTTCTGGTGTTTTAATGACAAGTTTACTCATCCACAAGTTAAATGAATAAATCACAAATAATTTTTCTACTAAAGAATTCTCTCCTTAAAAACTGCTGATCATATTTCCATAATGCCTTGATTAATTTGCAATTATAAGGTATACTACACTTATTATGTAAAAATTGACTTTTAATTATGCCACAAATGGGCAGACTGTTAAATACTTTTTTTGGTCCTTTTTCCTTTCAAGCTATAACCTGACCAATGGTTGTTGGTGCCAAGCACTCTCAGCATCATTCTGACACTGTCCCCCAGTTTCGTCCCTCCTAACGTGTTCAGCAATGTAACCTAACAAATATAAATTCATAAAATTTTATAAAACAAGCTGTCCATACTGAAACTAGCCAATAGCATGCAGTTATTACACACTTTGTAAGGAAATTTGCAGAAATATGTAAGTGTTTACAGAAAACTATCAATACATGTAATACATTGTATTTACTTAAACATTAATTACTGTAGACAATAAAATTGTAAGCAATTCATTTTTTACACCTTAAAAAGCTTTAGGCTATTTTTGACAATTAAAAAATTTCCTAAAAACACTCATGGAAATTAGCATGGGACAGCCCATGTCCTTCAGTCCTGTAAAATTTTGATGATTTTTGTTGTAGCCAATCTACAGAAGAAACAAAATTCCAAACCCTAATTTCCAAGACTGTAAAAAAGTGTTTTGAACAAACTCAAACACAACTACAGTTGTACATGTAGGGCATTTAAATGCTACTTGACAATCATAATTAACTTTTTTGCTTGAATAATTATAACAAAAAAATCAAGATTAAACAAATAATTTAAAAAAAAAATAAGACATAAATTAAAATAAAGTGAAGTTTTCTACTTTGGGGCACATTATACATTTTAAGATGAAGGCCTAACATTTTTTGCTGGCATGGTAAATTCACGTGGGTAAATTGTACCAAAAGTGTAAATGGAAAGGAAAAGATCAGGTGAATGTAACAAAAATAAATACCACTTACAGTACATGATTTAAATTGGTTTTTTTTCTTATTAAACATGTTAAGGTAAATATTGTAATTTACAAACATGTAGATTTGTATAATGGCTGCAATTCCCATTCTAAACTTTATTTACATAGACCATATGTTCAGAAAACCAGTGACAGATAAGGATTTTTCTCAGATACAAATACATGTGTGTCATGTGTTATGCATGCTGAGAAGAGATAAGCCTTCAGTTTTAGTGTAAAGATTAATTAGTAAGGCTAAAGATGAAAGAAACACATACATGTATGTCAGATTGGATTAATTATCATAGATAAGTTCCAAAACAATTTTGCCTAGACTGTTGAATGGGTTTATTGTTACAAAGCAATGCACATCCTAGCTAGATCCATCTTTACCATTTAAATCAATGTGACATACATTGTGTTAAACAGTTAAGATCCTAGTCATTAAATGATTGCCAAACCTTATTCAAGTACATGTACTTTGACTACTTGTTACATCTGTATACATCAGGATTTTGCCTAAGGTGGGATAATATTTGGCAACTGATAAAACATGCAAATGGATGAAAACATGTATACCGCTTTATTAAGATCATGACCCATGAATGCATTCTCACATACATGTATGTGATGAAAACAGTCAATAGAAACCCTCATTCAAATGAAATGAGATCGACAGACATATACTATGTACATATATGCCCCTGTAGTGTAAGAATGTTGGTGGCATTCTCCATTAAAAAAACAAGTGTATCAGTGCACAGCTATCATGCATGCCCCCTTTTCTAAGACAAATAAATCTAAAAAAAAAAAAGTTCAAGTGATAAATGAGTGAAAACTCGGTCTTACGTTTTACAGTGTCATTTCTATTAATTAATAGTCAAAGTTCTTTTTTTACAGTCATATCAGTGTAAAAACCGAACCACTTGAACTGCTGTATGTGCCCCCTTTTTTTATATTGACCAGTTGATGTTGATTTTGCGTCAAAAAAAGAAACGTGTACCTACCTTAAGTGTAATCTTCTGATAACTGTACTAATGATGAACTAGAGGCTACCAGGAGCCTGTATAGCTCACCTGGGTATAATAACAACATCAGTCAATAAAATTTGACAACTCTGGTCAAAAAAATTTGGGCAGGGGTCCCCCCTTTAATGTAAGTTATCAATATTGCTGTAAAAAAAATCATAAATGTCAATGATTCTCAAAATTTAGCTTTTGCTACTTCACATTTTGTAATAGAGTTGCTTCCCTTTGATTATTTAAGTAACCAAAAGCAGTGAAAGTCAGCAGTAGATCTTGACATGCTGAATATGTTTGAAGTTTAAACTTAACATCTATCTCTTATAGTTTTTGAAAACAAGGACGAAAAGTATTAAAATTTTGAAAATTTGATGGAAAAAAAAGGGCAATAACTCCAAAATGGGTGATGGGATTTACTTCAAAATTGCAGGGTAGGTAGATCTTAACATGCTGCACATTTTTGCAATTTAATCTTAACAGCTATCTCTTATAGTTTTTGAAATATAGGACGAAAAGTATTAAAATTTTAAAAATTTGATGAAAAAAGGGCAATAACTCCAAGATGGGTCATCAGATTTACTTCAAAATTGCAGGGTGTATGGATAGAGATTATATGGCGATAATTTCAAACTTTGCATGAGAATTAAAAAAATAAATTGTTTACAACAGTTTTTGTTACTTAACATATTTTATAGTGTAAATTATTCAAAGCTTCGATTTCTTAAAAAAATTAGCCTTGTAATTTCAAGATAGTTTCTCTATTACATAAATATACCATTTACCCCTATCCACAGTCTCAGTTTATGTAAACATTGACTTAGACGCACGACCAAAAACGAAAAAAATAAGGACGTTTACAGTACGTCGCTACAACGTAATAAAAAGTTACGTTGTATGGTGGTAATATTTTTTCGTTGTGTAGACGTAATTTTTGTAAAGTTACATAAACGTCGTGATATAACGTTGTGAAATTACGTGAACACAACGTATTGACAACGTTTTTTCCCAATGTTACGTTCAGACGACGAATACCCGATGTCAGTGTTACGTCATGTGTTTGCTGGGTTATGCCAACTGAAAACTCCTTGTCATAGGTGTGAAGCGTTTAGAACATGTGATGTGCATTTAATGTGCATTAAATCTATCCTCGTGTTATGGGTTTTCGACCTATCATCGATTTTCCGATCTGGCGATTGACAGTGTTAACCATTAATTCGTATGACGATTGGAATTATCAAAGAATGGCTAGTTAAATATTTCTTTGTACATAAGATTGTTTGAAAAGCCATTCTTGTATTTTAATATACTCTCGATTATCTGTCAACTTCTGCTGTCAGTAAAATGGCGTCACATGTTTTCGTCTTCAGTAAAAACAGGGCCGATATACGGGATGGAAACGAATATAAAATCCGATAATGGCTGGTTTTAAAATTTCATGGTTCTGGCCATCTACAAATCATATTACATCTAAATAAAATAACAGAATGTTTGAAAATGACCACTTTCAAAATTGTGTTCACTTTTGTTGTTTTTTTAGTGCTGAAACCAGATGCACTGCTGTTGACGTGCATTTTATATAAGAAACCGGCACATTTCAGTCACCTCTTTTGTTTACAAGTACGATCAGTGACACAGTGACAATCACATGACAGGTAGAGCGGGTGTCTGAGATGCAGACGACATAGTTCAATTTTATATAACACTTCTGGATTTTTTTTCACGTACTTTATAAATGTAGTAAATTTTTAGCATTACAAAAAGTATGGTTCAGTAGGTAGGTTCACTATTTTTGGTACTTGCGTCTTTAAAAGCAACCTTGAACATTTTTGACAGATGTCACGTTGGAGTCCTGTTTACGTTTCAGAAATAGAAACCGAAAGACAGGTAAAAAATAACACGTGCGCTGTGTAAATCAAAATAAAATGGATGATACGAAAACATATGACAGACGAAAACATGACCGTGACGATACATGTGAAGGAGGCATTCATCGGTTTACAATGTATCCAAAACGTATTAGAAAACGCAATACGGTTGAACAGCATAAGGCAGTGTCTCTCCGTTCACAGATAGCGGTGGTCTAGACGGGCCACTCCCGCCAACAACCGAATTTTGCTTAAAATGATATCTTTATTATTATTTACTTTTAGCCCCCCCCCCCACCCACCTGGAGTTTATGGGAATTTTTAATGTACGGTAATGGTGGCGGTGTAAACTTTTCATGATTAAATCCAAAATTGGTACTGAGATTCCTCATGATGTAAGGAATCTGCTAGCACCATGACATTTGACTTTGACCCCATATTTACCCTTTAGTTTAATGCAGAAACAATCTGCCCAGTGAGTATAAAGATTAAAGTCAGCCTTCCGTTAGGTATAGAAGAAACACAACAGGTTTTAAGATAATTACAGTGGAACCTGTGCAATCCGACACCTGAGTTTTCCGACATCCTGTGACATCCGACATAAATATATGGTCCCAAAGTAGTTCTGTTAGCATAAATAAAACCTGAGTATTCCGACATCCTGTACAATCCGACACATTTCCCTGGTCCCTTGGTGTGTCGGATTAGACAGGTTCCACTGTATTTACTTTTGACCATTTTTGACAGAATAATGGGTTGTAGGAGAAATGAGCTCTCTGGGCAATGAGCTGTCGGAATAATGGGCCGTCGGAGCAATGGACTATAGGAAGAATGGGTGTCGGATAAATGGGTTGTCGGAATTACCCGATTCAGGAACATCACAAAAATTAGTTCTTACTTCAAAATTGTTAAGGGCCCAGATGGCTCAATGAATTAGGAAGTTGGATTACCTAACAACTCATACAAGCCTATCACTAATATGGTGTGGATTCGCGCTTGGATTTATAAATTACAAAATAGGGTGCACTCGACTAAACTGGCAGCTGCAAATGATAAAGTTTACCAGTTGCTTGTCATGGTCGATGGTTCTCTCCAGGTACTCCGGCTTCTTCCACCACTAAAACTGATCCCCATGATATAATAGTAGCTGAAATATTGGTGAAAGTGGCATTCAATACAATAAATCAAATCAAATGAAATCATAATTGTTTATTTACAGACACACCCTTAGATCAATATACTTGTGACTTTGAAGATGGAGAGACGTGTATTTTTGTAGACTCAACTCAAGATGATTTTGATTGGTCAAGAAGAAGTGTAAGTTTATTGTTAAAATATTTAAGTTCAGTCAAACCTGTCTTATGCAACCTTCCAAGGAAATAGTAAAATATGGTCACATAAAACAGGTGGTTACTTAATACAGGTTAGCTGGTATGAAATGCACTGTGAAGAGAAATAAAAATTATGGTCACATAAGACAGGTGGTCACTAAAGCAGGTTTGACTGTAGGTTGGTTATACATCAAAGGAAAGACCAATTGTTGGATCGTTTCTGGTTTTATGTCTCCTACAAAACATGTGTAGACTTATTGTGTCTGGTTTTATGTCTCCTATAAAACGTGTGTAGACTTGTTGTGTCTGGTTTTATATCTCCTATAAAAGGTTGTAGACTTATTGTTTCTTGTTTTATGTCTCCTATAAAACGTGTGTAGACTTATTGTTTCTGGTTTTATGTCTCCTACAAAACAACGTGTGTAGACTTATTGTGTCTAGTTTTATGTCTCCTACAAAACAACGTGTGTAGACTTATTGTGTCTAGTTTTATGTCTCCTACAAAACATGTGTAGACTTATTGTGTCTGGTTTTATGTCTCCTATAAAACATGTGTAGACTTGTTGTGTCTGGTTTTATATCTCCTATTAAAGGTTGTAGACTTATTGTTTCTTGTTTTATGTCTCCTATAAAACGTGTGTAGACTTATTGTTTCTGGTTTTATGTCTCCTATAAAACGTGTGTAGACTTATTGTGTCTAGTTTTATGTCTCCCATAAAACGTGTGTAGACTTATTGTGATTGTTATTATTCTTCCTTTCTTTCTCTCAGGGCCGTTGTTATTGTGATTGTATGGTTGTTGGATTTACAACTACCTATGCAGTCAATGCCTATCACCACTAACATTGTTCGAGTTCGAATCCCCTTCAGACGAGGTGTACTCAACCTGACATTATGTGATAAAGTTTCCAGGGACAGATCACTGATTTTCTCCTGATACTCCAGTTTCTCCATTAAGAAAACTTGCTGCCACTATATAACTTGAAATATTGTTGAAAGTACTGTTAAGTACCATAATCCTAACGCCCCTTTCTTTCGCACTGTATCATGGATGTAATGGCTTTGCCTCTGCTGACATTGAGTGGGATATCCAGACTGCGTCAGATATAACCAATAATTATAAATTTGGTATTTGCTGCTTCTGCACCAAGCACACTGCCAGGTATTCTGGTTTCCTCCACAGACTTAATTCACTGCCACAGTACAGTGAAACACCTCTAAGCGAAATTGACAGCTTAAGTAAGGAGGGGCCGGATGGCTCAATGAGTTTGGTCGTTGGATCTAGCAACTCATACCAGCCTATTACCAATGGCAATACTGTGTGGGTTCGTGCCCGGCTGTGTAAATTACAAAAACATGTGCACTCGACTCGCAGCCACATGTGATAGTAATTTTGTTACACTTATTTACCAGTTGCTTGCCCATGGTCGGTGGTTCACAATGAGTGACACTCCGGGTACTCCAGTTTCCTCCACCACTAAAACCGGTCGCCATGATATAGCTGAAATATTGCTGAAAGTGGCGTTGAACACCAAAAATCAAATCAAATCATTACAGGAGTAAGAGCAAATGACTGGTTGGTCCGGAAACAGAATTATCAGTGTCCAAGTGGAGTAACATGTTTGACCACACGGACTGTTGTTCTAGTGAGATAGCACTATAAGAAATCAAACTTGTCTAGTAAACAGTGGACATCATCTGATCAAAGTTATAATTTATATGATATAGTGGAAAAATTGCTCATTAGGCAATCAACAATCACTCTCTCTCTCCTTTCTTGAGATTGTGAATTATCATTCCCACTCAATACAAATTTAATTATACCCCCCGCAAACAAAGTTTGGGGGGGTATATAGGAATCACCCTGTCCATCCGTCCGTGCGTCCGTCTGTCCATCCGTCCATGTACCTTGCAAACGCAACTCCTCCTAAACGGCTTATTGGATTTTTATGAAACTTTACACACTTGTAGTACACTACCTGCAGATGTGCATGAAGGAATATGGTTGCTGTCCAAAATTTAAAAGGGGGGATAATTCAACTTATACTGTCCGTCGCCCATGTACCTTGTAAGTGCAACTCCTCCTAAACGGCTTATTGGATTTTTATGAAACTTTACACACTTGTAGTACACTACCTGCAGATGTGCATGAAGATTTGGTTGCTGTCCAAAATTTAAGAGGAGAGATAATTCAACTTATACTTTCACGAAAAGGGGGAGGGGGCATGTACCTTGTAACCACAACTCCTACTAAACTGCAACTGGGGGCGTATCACTCGGTGAGGTCACTCACAGTTCTAGTTAAGACTGGTTAGTGGTTTTTTCTTGGTATTCTGGTTTCCTCCACAGACTTAACTCACTGTCACAGTACAGTGAAGCACTTCTAAGCTAAAGCTCCTTTGGACCAGCTTTTGTGTTCAGTTTATACAGGCTAATTTAACAAAGATTTCTATATTAGGACATTATTTCAAGTTCAGTTTATACAATAGTCCATTTTATTCAGGGTTCAGTTTTGACATGTGTCACTGTATCACTCTGTCAGAAAAGTAATTTCTAAAATCAAATAACAAAATTGTAGAATTAGAGGTAAAATTGATACCCCTAACACAAATAATTGTAAAAACAGGGATAAAACTGATGCCCCTGACACAAATAATTGTAAAAACAGAGGTAAAACTGATACCCCTAACACAAATAATTGTAAAAACAGAGGTAAAACTGATGCCCCTGACACAAATAATTGTAAAAACAGAGGTAAAATTGATACGCCTAACACAAATAATTGTAAAAACAGGGATAAAACTGATATCCCTAACACAAATAATTATAAAAACAGGAATAAAACTGATACCCCTAACACAAATAATTGTAAAAACAGAGGTAAAATTGATACCCCTAACACAAATAATAGTAAAAACAGGGATAAAACTGATGCCCCTAACACAAATAATTGTAAAAACAGGGATAAAACTGATGCCCCTAACACAAATAATTGTAAAAACGGAGGTAAAACTGATGCCCCTGACACAAATAATTGAAAAAAACAGGGATAAAACTGATACCCCTAACACAAATAATTGTAAAAACAGAGGTAACACTGATATCCCTAACACAAATAATTATAAAAACAGGGATAAAACTGATGCCCCTGACACAAATAATTGTAAAAACAGAGGTAAAACTGATATCCCTAACACAAATAATTATAAAAACAGGAATAAAACTGATACCCCTGACACAAATAATTGTAAAAACAGAGGTAAAATTGATACCCCTAACACAAATAATTGTAAAAACAGGGATAAAACTGAT
>MJUT01028008.1:175040-202892 GCA_002080005.1 Gigantidas platifrons | reverse complement strand
TACATATAACACAACTTCAATGCCATGTCCTACATATAACATAACCTCAATGCCATGTCCTACATATAACATAACCTCAATGCCATGTCCTACATATAACATAACCTCAATGCCATGTCCTACATATAACATAACCTTAATACCATGTTTACATATAACACAACCTCAATGCCATGTCCTACATATAACATAACCTCAATGCCATGTCCTACATATACCACAACCTCAATGCCATGTCCTACATATAACACAACCTCAATGCCATGTCCTACATATAACATAACCTCAATGCCATGTCCTACATATAAGATAACGTCAATGTCATGTCCTACATATAACATAACCTCAATGCCATGTCCTACATATAAGATAACCTCAATGCCATGTCCTACATATAAGATAACCTCAATGTCATGTCCTACATATAAGATAACGTCAGTGCCATGTCCTACATATAAGATAACCTCAATGCCATGTCCTACATATAAGATAACCTCAATGCCATGTCCTACATATAAGATAACCTCAATGCCTTGTCCTACATATAAGATAACGTCAATGCCATGTCCTACATAATATTACACAACCTCAATGCCATGTTCTACATATATGATAACCTGAATACCATGTCCTCATATAGCATAACCTGAATGACATGTCCTACATATTACACAGCCTCAATGCCATGTCCTACATATATCATAACTTCAATGTTATGTCCTGTATATAGCATTACCTCAATGTTAAATTCTGTATCTAACATTACCCCAAAGCTATGGCAGGCATATTATCCTACCTCAATGATGCACCGTTATCAATTAAATAGCATGTTCTGTTTATAAAATTACCTTGATGGTATGTTATGTCAGTGAATTTATCTGGTTGAAAAAACACGTTAGCGAAAATCGAAGGTGCAATAAAGAATGGACAATACAGAGACACTGGTAACATTGTCACAGAAGACACGGTTCAACGACGAGCAAAGCAAAAAACGCAACCCAGAAAATTAAACAGATAAGGAACACGGTCCCCACTAAAGACGGGGTGAACCCAGCTTCTCACGAAATTTAAGTAGTTTCTGCCTCTTATAAGACACCCGTCGTGTTACACATAGTAATGACGTATTTACTACCACTATTCGTACGCAAACACAAATAACATATGAATTTTGTGTTTTCATTCAATCAGTGTTTATTGTAGATTTGTCCTCAATAAAAGGTGGCCTGGGTGTCACTTCCTATATAAATATAATGGTTCCACTTTTTCACCTATAAAAATACAATTACCTTTATACCCAAGTACTTCGTCTATCCTTCCACAACATTCAGCTGTCACATTTTTGTAGCAATAATTCCATAGTCCTTGCTTCCCTTCATCTCCTAACAACCATCGATCATCTAACAGACAAGAAAGCAACGTCACGAACGATATCAAATGTAAGATAATAAAACCAGCTTTTCCCTTTTCTAATTGTGACGCATTTCTAATTATCTTTTTTAGAATACCACTTAATTCCCACGCCATTTTGCTTGTAGAAACGAAAATAATCTATAAAGTTCCCAGTAATAAAAGACTTATTCTTATGAACTATAATTCAAACTGCCTAAAGTACTTCCTTGTTATAAGTAGTTGTTCTATTTTTAGTTCAATACAATTCATATTTGACTGTTAATAAATGAGGGGATATACGGGGAACAGGAATCTGGGGGTTGAAGTGGGAGATAACTAAAAGTCAGGGGGGTCGGGGTAGGAAAGTCACGGTGTGGTAATTTTGTTTTCCATTTTATCACTCCATGTTTCTTAAAATCGTATTTTAAAATGTAGAAATTAACTTTTATTGGAAACTCATCCTTCCGTAGACAAAACTTTAAACTAAACTGACATGCTAAAACAATATTTGATTGGTTCTAAGGTAAATGTTGAATACAAAAGGACTAACTGTAAGGAATGTTGTTTTATAATTAAACAAAGGGTTAGAAATTAAAAATAACTATAAATTAATTTAAAACACAGAGATTTTCTAAGAAGTCGATCACTTTAAATATTAATGTAAGTTTGAATGATTTTATTTAATACGGTAGTTATATTTAGTTACTACTACGGTGTAGTTTTAAACCTATATCATGGACAGTCTAATCTGCTATAGGGTTAGGGGTATGCTATTTAACGCCACTTTCAACAATATTTCAGTCATATCGTGGTGGTTAGTTTTATTGGTGGAGGAAACCGGAGTACCTGGACTAACCTGCTATAAAGGGCACCAATATATAACAAATCACTGTCTATAAAGGACGGATTATTTTCTCTAATTACAGATTGGGTTTCTTCTGTATTGTCCATATCTTTTCACTATTCGACTTGCCTTTCTTCCATATTTTTAATATCTTTTCACATTTCAACTTACTTTTCTTCAATAAAGGGCACATTATCAGTGTCCCTTATATACAGGTGTTACTGTATATGTATTTGAACATCTAACATCATTGATGTCTCTTTTTTATACTGTAAGTGTACTATGTTTTTTCCATCAAACATACTTTGAAATAGCTTTATGATTGAATATTTTAAAATAGGTCTTTAAAATCATTTTATTTATGTCATTAAGCTATTATCGTACTTCGGTTTTTTTTTCAATCAGAAATACATATAAATTGGAATAGCTACATGATTGATTTGTTTTAATCTGTCATTAAAATAAATTTCCATTTATTAATACCATTGTACTTTTATTTAAATATTCATTCTTTAAGAAGTTCAATACACTTACGACGTTTAGCACCTTTTTTCCACACACTAAAGTGAGGGCAATACACAGTAGACGAACTTATACACATACAGTGTAGAACATTTATTTCTTTGTGTTCATGTCGTTGCTCAGTAAGTTTTTTTTTTCTTTGTTATTCTTTAAATTTTATGTCAACATTCCATAAGAGATAAACACCGCTTAATATTCATCAAACTTTCAATTGAAACGATAACCATTCAGGACAAAAGTTCACATGTACTTTAATTAAGAAATAAATCATGGAAGCCAGAATGTGTTGGGAGTTTTAACATGGTTTGGCGGATACTAGTATTTTATCCCCAGCCAGGGATAAAATCATCCGCCAATCCATGTTAAAATTCAAAACACATTCTGGCTTCCATGATTTATTTCGATTCTGATATGTCCAAGAGTACAAATACGGTAGTATACTTTGATTGGAAGACGGTAAATTATATTTACGTTTGCGGAAAATGTCGCACACAATGTATGCTGCCAATGTAAAAGTCAGTCACATTCACCGGCGCATATGCTAATGAGATTATACCGAATGGATTACTCGCTTGTTTGTTAGCAAAGCGAAAGAAGGAGGTGATGTTAGAATTGTTGATATCTGCTCAATAGTGATAGTTGTCAAACCACCCCTGTGTATTATAATGTTACAAAGTTAAGCCCATAGAAACAAGGACCAAGACCAAAAAAATAAGGACATTATTTATTTTACTCGCCTTTTTTTAATTTGGTATTTAAAATGTTATACTTCTTAAAGGGAATTCGTATTAGCTAAAGGTTAAATTCAAGATAATATGAAATGAACAACGACGTGAGTTCTTACTAACTTACATAATAAATGTTGAAGTATTAGTTAATGAGACATTTGGACGTGAATGTACACAGTTGTACACAATGGCACAGTAACACATTTTTGTTCGGATACCGAACAATATAAGGTGGGAACTAGGCATGGACTGCTAAATTCAACTTTTTCGAGGAATCAATTCATGTCGTCCACGTCTCATGGTTTGTCCGAAGCCGAGATCGATTCGAACACTGACATTAGCGTCCATGAGGCAGCACGCTTGCAATCAATAAGAGACGGACAGGCTATGTTAAATGCATTTGCAAAATGGGTTGTGCAAGAAAAACTTGCAAATGTGTGCATTGTGAGATCCAATGTTTTATGTAATTCAATGTGCCATAATAGTAACTCGTGCCAAAATAAGTGATGATTTTTTTAATATTGATTTTTAGAACACATGGTTTCTTATTTTACATGTTGTTTTACTTATTCATACCTTTTAAAATAAATATATTCTAGAATAAGCGATACTTCAAAAGTATAGTCCATTTGAATTTCCTATATTGGTTGTATGAGTCTTGTCTGTTACCAAACATTCAGAATTAACAATCAGTAAATAAGCGTAAAATCATCTAATTAGCTTAGTTATTATTCGCAATTACTGACAAATTAGATAACCCTTCATTTCAATATTTGTAATCAGCATTATATTGATTGAAATTATGTATTCATGTATGTATTTTGAGGAAAACCGCTCGTAGCCATTGGCTGTTAACAATCCTCGTTAAGCAAATAAAGAATTAAATAGATATAACCAGTTGGTATAAACTCCATTATACAATGTACGACTACTTGAAGATGACACCATTGCATACATGACTATAAAATCCACTATCGATGCACAACGTTAGCAACACGATCTCGACAATATGCGAAGGAAAATGGAAAGTGGAAATGGAAAGTGGATTTCTATCCAGACACATGTAACTTCCAAACCTGAACATTAATTCGACCTCCGTAAAGGAACAAGCCTAAGAATCTCTCCGTAGACCATCAATTGAGTATTATACTTTCTCTTCCTTGGATCCCTACAATAAAGGCGAAATCGTCTGGAAGGTTCCACATTAACAGACAGCGAAACACATTCAGTGTTAGAGACATGCTACACGGGATGCCATTAACCGGTTTTTAACCCCTGTCCGTAGCTACGACCTGAATTTCAACCTCATATATCGTTGTCTTTTATTTAGTTCAGTAAGTGAAGGTGAGAGGTTATTGTTCGTTTAGCTGAAACATTTTATTTTCAGTAAGTAGACATCTTTATGTATATAGAGAACATAAAAGGATTAAGTTCGTTTAATCCTATTTCAAGGTGGGTAAAATTGTAATTATTAATAATACTAATAGTTCTCCTTTCTCAGGTATAAGTGACCTTAGCAGATTTTGGGTATCCTGTTTAGGCCCTTTGGTTTTATTGCTCCCAAAACTTTAAATTATTTGGCTTTCCAATGCTTCGATTTTGAGCGTACCTGATAATGTTTATTCCAGAAACCGTCGTCGCGCGTACTAAATGTGATATCTAAGGTTTTATTTTATTGGAGTGAAAATTGATTTTAAAAAATGTGATATCGATAGACAAAACAATAACAGTAATATAAAAATATTACATACATATAAAAACAGATCGACCAACCCGAGATATTAGAAAATCATTTGGGTGAGACTGATATCGAGTAGGAATTTCCTGTTCCGTGTTTACCACCCGTAGTTTACCATTCGTAGTAATGGGACACTACACTCTCATCCAGTAGACCAAGCAAACATCATAAATAAACAGGTTCAGTCAGCTTTCTCCACTAAAGATACATATAGTCCGGATGAGTTCAACACTCGCTGCAAGATGTCGGGCCAATATCCCTCTGCAGACGAGCTTAATATCACCGAAAATGGAGTTCTGAAACTACTTACAAGCATAAATCCAAATAAAACAGCAGGACCAGACAATATAAAACCGAAATTAATATGAGTAGGCATGGCCTATAGAGAGGACTTTAGTATTTGAAATTAAGTGATACTATAAATACCTTTATTAATAAGGTAGAGCAACGGTAAGAAGTAATAATAACAGTATATCACGCGGACGCAAAAGAGGGCACCATCGGAAACGATGTTTACCTTAGCGACTGGGATCTCCGCTAGGTGTCGCCCCGGATGGAATGAATGAAAAAAAATGTTAACATAGGAATACAAATAACCTTGGACGGGAATTGTGCTTGGTACAAGTTTTAGTATAATTCCCTGGTAGCGGATACCAAGGACGTATATCTTATTATACGTCCTTGCGGATACGAAAACTGCCCGGAGTTTGGATACAGACTCAGTTGCAAATGAAATAGATGTCATTTTGATATTTATTGAGTTGGGAATGAAAATACATTGAAATTTTATTTAACAAAAACAAATCAAAGTAGCTATTATTTAAATCTTTTTCATGAAAGTAATTTACTTTCGTATCTAAGCTGGCTTACACATCAGGGTTTCATGGTGTCACTACCGAAGCTAATCATTTCGTACCATAACCATTTCGTACTGGTCATAATGTATCGATCTGTATATGGTACGAAATGATAATATTGTGTCGATCTGCCTTTGATACGACTGTATCAATATGCATTTGGTACGAAATGGTAATAATGTATCGATCTGCATATGGTACGACATGGTTTTCACTGTAGTGCGAAATGGAATGTACGAAATGGATATGGTACGAAATGACTATTATTCGTCAGCGCCCCTACATTTAAATATCGGCGACGCGAGAAATAAAGCATCAGTAGGTTGTCTACGCGGGGGGTCCAACCGACGTGGTCTACAGTAATGATGACTAAAGTCCTCTACTAAAGGAATTAGCGACAGAGATAGCCCCTATCCTTATGATCATCTTCAAGAAGTCACTTGATACAGGGGAGGTACCATCAGACTGGAGAAATGCCAACGTAAGCCCAGTCTTTAAAAAGGGAGAGAAGTATAAAGCAGAAAACTATCGGCCAATATCACTCACATGTATCTGCTGTAAGCTCCCAGAACACATAATTACCAGCCTGATCGTCACAATATTCTCTACCCACTACAGCACGGTTTCCACAGTAAAAGATCATGTGAAACCCAATTAATAGAATTTGTGGATGATATCACCAAAATCATAAGTGCAGGAAAACAGACAGACACTTTGATAATGGATTTCTCCAAAGCTTTTGATAAGGTCAGCCACAGCCTACTACTACACAAACTAGAACACTATGGAATCAGAAGGAACATCAACAAGTGGATCGCTAGTTTCTTATACAACCGCACACAAGCAGTAGTAGTGGATGGAGAGAGCTCAACACACATTGATGTAGAGTCAGGAGTACCACAATGATCCGTACTTGGGCCATCATTATTCCTGTTTTACATCAACGACATGCCTGAGGGAATAAAATCTACCGTCCGACTATTCGCTGATGACACAATAGCGTATCTCACCATATCATCTGACAAGGATGCTAACGACTTGCAGAACGATCTAGACAAGCTCGCATTATGGGAAACAAAATGGAAAATGTCCTTCCATCCGGACAAATGCAATGTGCTAACCATCAGTAGGAAAAATAATACGATACCAACATCTTGCAAATTACATGGACACACTCTCAAAACTGTGGAAAGCGCTAAATACCTAGGCAGCACATTTACATCAGATCTCCGATGGAACGACCATGTCAACAACATCTGCAATAAAGCAAATAGAACTATCGATTTCTAAAGCGCAACCTGAACATAGGTTGAACCACAGTAAAGCAAAACGCATACAAAGCATTGGTTCGTCCATTAGTAGAATACGCCAGTCCAGTTTGGAATCCTTACCATCAGACAGAGATCGACCGAATAGAAATGGTCCAAAGAAGAGCAGCAAGATATGTAACCAACAGCTACAATAATAGATCAAGTGTAAACCAAATGCTAGAACACCTTGAATGGAAATCCTTGGAACAAAGAAGAAAAGATGCAAGGCTAACAATGATGTACAAGATCACCAATGAGAAAGTAGCTATTCCGAAGGAAGGACGTCTAATACCACCCAAACGACTGTCGAGAAACATGCACGACAAAAGCTTCCAGATACCATCAGCAGCCAGCGACTATAGGAAGTTTTCGTTCTTCCCACGTACGATCAGGGACTGGAACGCCCTCCCTCCTGTGGTAGGAACAGCGCCGTCAGTCGAGGACTTCAAAGCCTCATTGACAAAGCTGAACTAATTCTTACATATTTTTTTTGGGAGTGGAGGGGGTGGGGTCCGTATGCGCACATAAGTCATGGCATTATAATCAGCGAGATGATTGTGGCCAATACCAGGCAGAAACAGAAAGAGAAACCCGCCGTACATGATGGTGACATCACAATATTTATATTAATCTTTTTTTAATTCCGCTTTTAGATGAAAATAATTTTAATTGGTTAAATTTTAGGTTAATTATTTATTGGGGCTTATTATGGGTATAGCCCCGCCACTTTTAATTAAAGTGCATGTACCAACCAATGAAAATCTATGATATCGATTTTACATCTGTTTCTGTAATTGTTCTATTATAGCTATAAATTGTTCTGATGATGTGGGTTTTTTTGGTTTTTTTTTATTTCAGCAATTTTACAGCTGTATGTTAAAAACCAGAATCCACCCGGTCATGGACAGGTGTTCCGAAAACCTTAGAACTTGAAGATGTTATCGGGACGCGAACTCACGTCAATGGTGTTATCCTTGTGGTCAGAAGTGTCATCAGCCTTTATACCACTCGGCCGCGCGGGCCATCAATCGGATTAAAAGTGTCCGCATCATCACCTGTATTCTAGTCTCATGACATCGTCAAAAAAGAAGTTACACAAACCATTACAAAAAAGTTCAACAAACTCCAGAAATAAATAGGTTTCGTAACGTACACATTAAAGGGTTCAATATCATGTTTTAAATATATGTTAGACATGGAAATATATACCTTGTGGTTTTTGTTTACCTTCGTGGTCAATGACTGTGGCAGTTTACCTTTAAATATACACCAGGTTAAAATCATAGTTTTGATTTAATGATTATTTCAGTATAACCACAGTTCCGTAGTTCGGTCGAACAAAGAATAGAATATATGAATATTCATTACCTATTGGCTCGTGGCGTTGTTTACAAAAATGTGTAAATATATTATGTCAAATCATAACCATTCAAATTTATTCCCGCCGCTCTTTATATAAAGCAGATCGTTCATAATGTACGTTAGTGAATTTTTAAACATTTATATACAGAATATATTATAACTCTAAAGAGTATATAAAATATTTTTGGAAGTAAAACATTTAGTTTAAGTTTAAAGATATATACATTTGCATAGAACAGTTTTGGAAGAAAACATTGTTTGTGTATTTATGAAATGGTGGTTAAATAAAAAAATTCGAGACAAAACACAAATATAATTACATGTAGTTTGGATTGATAACGGACAAAGGATAATGAATGGTTATCATAGTATACTGCTACTGTGCTTTGTTTGTTTACCAGTACTAACAGTTAGTGAAGTCACTTGTAAGTTTTATTTATATTTACATCAATACGTCAACGATATATTTATCATACATGTAGTTTAGTTGAGTATCTGTGGGGATCATGTTGCTCATCTTTTTAGTTTTCGGTCTTGTATTTTTTGCTTTGTTTGTCATGTATACCCAATCTTGTCAGTTTCTCTGGATTGTCCATTGTTGGTTGTCCCTTCGGTTTTCTCTATCGTTATTTGTCCTATATGTTAATATCTTGTTATCTTTATAGTAAGAACAATTATGGACACGAGAAGCTATCCAACAGTACGTTTGTCCTTTTATACCATTTCTGTGTGTTATTGTATTGTCTGTCCGTCTTTTATTTACAGCTTCTGATTACCCCTTTGGTATCTTCAAATGTTGCATGATTCTCGGCTTAAGACACGAGTTAGATTTGTTGTCTAGGTATACATGTATTTATGTAGTGTACATAGATTACATTATTAATACATATTTGGTTGCTGACCTCATACTTTACATTCATGACTTAACACCGGATGTGTATCTAGATTAACACGACGGGTGACACTAGTGGAACAGGAACTGCTTACCCTTCCGGAGCACCTGAGTCCACCCCCGGTTTTTAGTGAGGTTCGTGTTACTCGATCTTTAGATTTATGTGTATGTTTTGTAGATCGTTGTTTGTCCTTTTGTCCCTTTTCCTTTGGCCATTGTGATGTCTGTCCTTAATCGATGTACGTATTCTGAATACCCTTTTGGTGTCTTCAAACTATTTTACCATTCACTTAGAAAGACCTTACCAATGGGTCTAACAACATCGGCCCTTGGTGTCTTTCGTATTGAAGCAATTCCAGTTAAATTGAATTTTGTAAGTATATTCGTTTATGGACTATTTGAGTGCACCTAGAGATGCTATGATAATTTATTTATCCTCTGCCTTAGACACGGGGAGAACTAAGATATTCTAGAGCATTATGAAAAGAAAGTTTAAACAGTGATGGTCAACAGTTCTGCAATATGAACGAAAAAAACGAACAATCACCTCTCAACTTAACTCACTGGACATGAATAAGAACAAGACACATGAAGCTAGTAATCCAGGTCCATTGTCCTTTTGCAGTTGAATGAATATTATAACATATATTTGTACGATTTTCCTCTATTGTATATTATTTATGATATGTATTGAAACATCACTTTATTTGTTATCCTTTGTTTGTGTATTCTCTATTGTAAAACCTGTCTTTGCGCCACGGTGATAACAAAGTAATAAAATATCTATATGTAATACGATATTTTAATTCAGACAAAACTATGATATATATACGCAATAAAACACAAAATAATTATAGGAATGTTGTTTTATTTTAAATGTTCTGACAAATGTTTTCCTTTTTGCCATGAACTCAGTGTATTGCCCCTTAAGTCAATAACCACAGTATTTACCTTGAAACTCATTGTAACCAAGGGCCGGTAACTAGAATCCTTTCTGAAGTAGGGACCCGGGTGGCTCAATGAGTTAGGTCGTTGGATCTAACAACTCATACAAGCCTATCACCAATACGGCGTGGGTTCGCGCCCGGCTTTGTAAATTACAAAAAAGGGTACATTCGACTCGCAACCGCAAGTGATAAAGTTTACCAGTTGCTTGCCCATGGTCGGTGGTTCTCTCCGGGTACTCCGGCTTCCTCCACCACTAAAACTGGTCGCCATGATATAGCTGAAATATTGTTGAAAGTGGCGTTAAAACACCAAAAATCAAAATCAACCTTTCTTAAGTTGCCCTTAAAACACATTCTCGACATTTCCGTCATTGGTTTTAATGAAATATATTACTCTCTCTCGCTCTCGCTCTCTCTCTCTCTCTCTCTCTCTCTCGTATGTACCAAGCCTGGCAAGTGGGTTGTCATGTATATGTGTATTAGAGGTATCGATGTTGACCCGCTTTACCTTTTTAGAAATGTTCCGATTGTATGATAGTCTTTGTTTTTTATTTTATTTTTATATAAATTTATACAAATACGTAGTTTGGGAAATATCACACAAGATCGGTTTAGTCACGTGAAAACACATAGTAAATACCAATTATTATTCTTTTATTATAAAAATTTGTGAATAGATATAAATATTTGAAGGAGGTCACCAAAACATATGATTAAACGGTCCATCGGATACAGGGGGCAGGATTTGTTATGACCGAATTTAAATCTATTTAAAGACTTTATCTTGTATCCATCATCTTTAATGTTAATGTTAAAGTCTGATTGATGTCAAATGAATAGTTTATAGTACCATTAGAAGTTAACCTAGTATTTAATTACCGGTATAGTACCTGATGCTCGGTCATTTAAGGTCATTATTGAGAATATTTGTACTCATTACTAAATACATTTGTAGATATCAAATTTAGTGCGCACGTCGCGTTTCTGGAATAACCTTCGTCATGTACGCTCAAAATCGAAAGATTGGAAAGGCAGTTTGTTTATTTTATTTCAAACTCGGTTAAATGTAGTTATTAAATAAATACGTGTCTATCTCATGTACTACACACGACACGTTTCAGTAAAAAAATCTTCATCAGATATACTCCTAGTCAAAAGATTGGAAAAAGTCAGTGAAAACGTAGATAACTAATTTATTGAACACGGCATGTTTCTGTAATAACCTTCATCGGGTACACACATAGTCAAAACATTATGGAAAGTCAGTGAAAACGTAGATAACTAATTTATTGAACACGGCATGTTTCTATAATAACCTTCATCGGGTACACACATAGTCAAAACATTAGAAAGTATAATATTATAGTGAGCAAGTGAATTAAAGACCATAAACCAGACAGTCAAATTCGGCTAATTTAAAAACTGGTTGCCTATTGCTGATGGAAATTAACCTTATTTTGCTACATGTATATATTTGTATTAGAGGTATTGATTTTGCCTTTGCAGTTGGCATTTGAAATGTTCCGATAATATGATATTTTTTGTTTTTTATTTTATTTCTTTATAAATTTATACAACTACGTAGTTTGGGAAATGTCACAAGATCGGTTCAGTCACATGAAAAGATATTATATAATTAACGCTTTAGTTCCCAATCTTCTGTTCACAATAACTCAATTTGACCCCACATTGACATCAACTCAAAATGTTTTGATAGTATATTGTCATAACATTGTGTTTTCATGTCCCTTTTTACGGACAAACGGGTAAAATACGTCACAATAACACAGCTTTTAAATTCTTCTGAATCACATGTCCTGTGTTTTGTTGAACTGACCGAATTTTTTTGTTGATCATAATAATACCAGAAATAGCATGGCCTCATTTTAATTATATTTTAATATACATGTACCAACCATCATTTAGATGGTTAGGTTATGGTGTTTAACGCTGTGACTGAACGCAAGATGTTGCGTAACGTAACGTAACGCTAAAAAGCGACGTTTTCAACGTTGTGACGCTTTAAACCAAATGTTGTACCTGCTTCACAAGTGGAACTTAAGTGATATTTTTTTGTAAAAAGTAGGAACCACTTTAACAACCGAAGCACATATATACAAGTATTTTAATACATTAAAATTTTCCGTGAGATAGTCGAAATAATGTTGTTATCTTTTGGTTTTAAATAGAAAGTTTGTCGCATTTTCGGTATTTAAAAAGAACATTCAAATTTTGTCATTTTTAGATCTAAAGGTAGTGTGGTTCCGGTATTTGATTTTCCAAGTTTTCTCTTTTAATTGACCATATGTTTTGACAAATGTGATCAGATTCCTGGTACAAGCAACGGAAAAACTATTTACGTTTTCGACGCTAACAGGCGCAAAATTCACAAAAGTCTTGAAAACGCATTTGACGTCGAAATTGATGAAGTGGACAATCCATTCAGACTTGGCATTTTATTCTGTTCGTGTTTATTTTAATTTTAATATACTCATGATTGGTATTAATGGTAGCCTTTGAATAGAAATAACTGCTTGGCACATACAAATGTCGATGATTTATTTGTGTGCTGCGTTATAAATCGTTTAAATTCCAAGCGACGTTGTTTTTTTTAGTAAAATTAAGAAGTTGACATTCTTTCAGACTGCGTATTTCGGTCAATCTTTCTTTATCTTTCAAAAGTCATCTTCAAAATTTCTTGTATTATTTCTTACAATATAGATCTGCATAACAGTGAACAAATATTTACTCAACTTCACCTAAATTTATCGGGAAAAGCCTTTAAAGTTGGTGATCAGCATTTCAGTTCAGTATCTGACACATTGAATGGACTTAAATACATGCGGATAAAAACAAAAAACCTTTACAGAAAACGGCCATCGAGACATTACGTTGGAAGAATCTTGACGTTTACTTTCTTAGCAGATTTGGTGCGATTTCCGTGCATGCGTTTTCGTGAAATGCCCGAAAATCTTATCAATTTATAACAGAAATGTTACATCTGACGGGACGTTTTTAATACGGAAGGGGGGTTCCGTGGTGGGATACGACAGAATAAATATCAATATATTTCATAAATATTGTCGGAAAATTATTTCTCATATCCTACGGTTTATTATGATATAAAGATTATGTAGATATGGCATCATAAAAACTAATAACAACCACATTAAATCAGAAACTAAGGTTATTTAAACGGCGTCGCAGTAACGTGCGCTCAGTCTGATTTTTTTTTTCGTCTTGTGTACCTTATGTTGCCAGTTTCCCTGGATTGTTCTTTTTTAATGCCTGCCCCTTCGGTATTCTCTAACGTTTATTTAAACAATTTTCAGTTATATCGTAGTGAACAGTTTTATTGGTGAAGAAAACCAGAGTACTCGGGGAAAATCATCGACCTGTCGCAAGTCACTGACAAACTTTATCAAAGAACATTGTACAAAATGTATCCAGTACACATACGATCTCGACCATTTCGAATATTATTTACATGTATGAAAGGTTGTTGACCATTAACCTATTGGTAGAAATTTTAATATGTATATTTATTTTTATTCAATTAAGTACCAATTAATCAATATCAAAATATAGTACATATCCTTTGAAATAATTTACAAAATATTTTACTTGGTAAACGCAAGGATTTATAATAGTCATAAATCCTTGGTAAAAGGGCTACAATTAATGTATATTGAAATATGTAAGGCATGCCTGTTTATTGCGAAAATTGTGTTGCGTCTATGCATTTATCATTTCAATGCCTTGCAATGTTTACTTTTTATCTGTATTTGTTTAAATAATGCTATGAAAAGAAATATTTATTCTGTGTTTTTAAATTTTTAAAGTGTAATTATTGTACATGTATTCTGTACAGAAATGTGGTTCCCCGTTACCTGAGAGAACTTAACCGGGAAGACGAAACATAATTATGATGTGCAATTGGTCAAATTGACAAAGGAAATTTATTCAAAATGATGTGTCATTGTAATAAATGCAAAAGAAACATTATGAAATGCATTACAGATGTTGAAATGACCTCATGTAGTATTAACAAATAGACCCTGTATATATTATTTTACAATAAAAATTAAAAAAAAAAATGTTTTAATTGACGAAAATAATTAATAACCATCTGGTCACATTGAATGGAAATACATTATACATACTAACGTACATCCACTTAAAAAATCAAATTTATGACTCGCGTCGTTTGTAAGAAAGCATTTTACGAGATCCCGTAACTATAGTTCCATTCTCATGGGCCAATGCTATTTTGTCGTCGCCATAATGGCAATATACAAATACAAACACAGGTATTACGGTATGGATTTGATTGCAGTTGTAAAACTGCCATTGGTGCCTCGGATTTATAATAGTAACACTGTTACATCATCAGATGTTATATAATGTTAAACATTTAACATTTTAATCTCCGTTATATTGACCTGATAGCATGGCGTGTCATTAACATTTGAATCTCCGTTATATTAACCAGCAGATAGCAAGGCGTGTCAACATGATTACATGTATATGATGCATATTATATTTTAAACAAGCATAATTATTTTATTCAAATACGACCGTTGTGTTCAGTATTTGTTTTCGGATTAGTTTAAATATGAACGTGTGAATTTCATGTGTTTAACATCGAAACAGAAACTAGGATTATACCGGGAAAATTATAATACTGCAGTCGTTGCTAGAAAAAAAAACCAATATGCTTGGTTGTTTGATAATACAGCAAAGCAAGAATGGTTGACGATACAACCAATTACCACAACATGAGCTAAAAGAACACAACCAATAACTTCTAATATATGTTTTCAAGGACAATGATTGTTTTTAAACAACATAAGAGTTTGTTTCTTGTGATAGTTGTATTATTGTGTATTGAGGGAATAATATGCATAAAAACACGTAAGTAAAATATTTTTAAAACATGATAGTGAAAAGTAGCTATTCCATCAAATTGATACATTTATCAATATAAATAATTGAATATGGCAGTTTGAAAATATCCCCTTTTCCACTCATTTTTGTATGTTTGGATTTTTACAAAAATGTCTTGGTATTCAATGTTTTTCAAGAAGAGAGTACAAAGTCTATGTTCTTTTCTTATTCCATACCATCTAGATATTAGGGTGGGAAACGAACAGATCTGCTAGCATATTGTAATGACATATTTAAAGTTTCCACGTGGACAATCGTGACACATAGTTTATGTAATGAACGAATATTTCATTATTTTGTGACACATTTCATAATGTAATTTTATTAGGTTGACGTTTCACATCTCCTTGTTTATTTTTTTCCTATCAACTTCAAAATATGTGGTTACTAACTAAATAAAATTTCACCCGTGTCAAATTAGCTTTAGAGTCAACGACACTCATAAATAACCATTAAACTACATGTAGCGTTAACTCTGTATTAAGTAAAAATCGTTACTGTACGTATAAATAAGTCAAAATGTGTTCTTTGGTCCATAAAAATCGTGATTTACACATCAAAAGTGGGTCAATATGTTAAATGTTGCATGTCCAACTAATAAAAATAGATAATATGGTCTTGTTTGTATGTTTGTTGTTGTTTTTTGTCTCTTNNGGGGGGGGGGGGGGGGGTGTCATAGTCTTTTTGTTGTCCAAGTAAGTTTGTATACGAGTATTCAATTTGCTTTTTTCGGTGTGTTTCAGTTCTGGGGTGATATCTGTGTTATTCTTTTTTCGGTGTGTTTCAGTTCTGGGGTGATATCTGTGTTATTACTCTTGCTTCCATTCTACTTTAGGGTCGTTAGATAGAGATTAGATTTGATTGATTGCCATAGATACATAATTAATATATTTAAAATGTAATACATATCCCGAGGCTATGGCTATCGAAAATGAAATGAAACGAAGTCAATATTATGTACATTAAAGTCGAAAGTCGAATATTGAAATGGGTCGTATAAGTACATTACAATGTGATGTAGGTCAACCTCGGTGAGGTCGACAACATGTACGTGTATTTAATAACATATCACAGAAAATTAGAGAAAAAGATATGTTAGTTGTGTTTCGTGGTATTTTCAAAATAAATAAAAAAAGATAAAAAAAAAAAAACATGTTTTGATAAAATGATAGTTCATGTAGTTACCTCGAATGATTACATCTATGTAAATTTTTAAACAATAGAACGTAAATAAATGTTACAAGAGTAAAATGAATGGGGAAAAACATTAATGTAAAAATTAGTTTGAATAATATTATTTATATAGAGTTATCGTTCCTGAATATTTTCCTAAATTACAAATACATAGAATAAAATCCACCGAAGTGACAAATGTTACTACCTACCCATGAAGGGGATTCGAAATTTGTAAAATGTTAATATGAATTTTATTCTTACAGAGGTGGCGAAATTCGTCGGACCGTCGGACAAGTCCGGCGTTTTTTGTTGCTGGTCCGACTGAAATCGTATTTTTTCCGGACCAGATGTCCGACATCGATTTCGGAGTTTACCTTTTTACACATGAGCGGAAGTGACTCATTAAAAATAATTTCCGGTTTGAAAAAAAGAAATATGCTTTGAATGATGGAAAATGTGTGTCGGGAAAAGCTCTAAAACGTAAAATATCGGCAGAGGTAATAAGAAATCCTCAAAGTAACTACGAAGCCTAAAAGAAAAGACCTTAAGCTTAACCCATCATGGCAAAAAGATCGACGCTACCGGATGTTCCATCCCATAACAAAAACGGAATATTGAAATAAAAAATTAATTTGTTTAGTGTGTTTTAACTATAAACATATGTTCGTTTGCACACAAATTTGCACAAAAAAATAAAACAATTGCAAGCACATTTTTATATATTTAGTATGTTGGGAAGATCTTTCTTTTCCTTCATGACGGATACAACTGTACCTCTGGCTCTGGGCTCTGGTAATGAGCAGGAAGCCATTTACATTCGTTTTTCAGAGTAGAGATAATTGAAAGATTTCTGGGAATAGGAACACCAAACAGTACTTGTTCAAAAGATCTAGAGGAAATTGTCCTTAAAATGTTTGAAAGTAATAAAATAAATAAAAGTCATTGGTTAGATTTAGATTTTTGTTGCTTAACGCCACTTTCAGCAATATTTCAGATATAGCATGGTGACCAATTTTAGTGGTGGAAGAAGCTGGAGAGGACCATGGGCAAGCAACTGGTAAACTTTATCACTTGCGGCTGCGAGTCGATTGCAACCTTTTTAGTAATTTATAAAGCTGGGCGAGAACCCACGCTGCATTGATGATAGGCTTGTACGAGTTGTTAGGTAATCCAACTACCTAACTAATTGAGCCACCAGGGCCACATTGGTTAGAAATAGCCTTTATTCAATCAGTTTTGATCAAGTCTTGATTTTTGCAGAAAAATTATCCGGTCCGACAAACTTGAGTTCGGTCAGACACAAGATTTCAGCTTGTCTGACCGAATGTCAGACAAGAGTCTCAGGAATTTCGCCAGGTCTGTTCTTACATACATGTATGAAGGTCTTTCTTAAAAAAAACCAAACATGATCGTCATTGAACTTTTGAAAGTGCCGCTACTACAGACCCACAATTGATTTTCATGAAGATCTAACCTTTATGTACCCACTAATGCTGAGTATTACTAATGTGTCGTTTGTATTAATTTGCACAATACCTCCCTCATGTGTTAAGGTTTATTATAAGGCTGGAGATTTCATTGGTCAGTCCTCCCCAGTCAATGTGGTAGATACGATATCATTGACAAATTCCTGACAGTGACGATTAGCACAAATGATCTCAAACTTTATAACACTGAGTAACAAGAAGGGTGAAACTGGTGGAGCAGAAACTGTCCACCTTTCTGCATCATCTGAGTACACCCCCATAATTCAACGGGTTTCCTGTTGCTCTGGTTTGTGGATCATTGTTTGTCCTTTGTCCTTTTTTTGTTTTGTCGTTGCATTGTCTGTCCTTCTTTGATTTAAAGCTACCATTCCGTCCAATTTTTGCGGGTAGATTGTGTGCAATCATTAATTTTCAGCTTAGCGGTGTGTCGCTCATGGTTTATCTTTTTATTATTGCTCTTTTGGACCATGCTCGTCTTCAATTTACGGTTTCTAATTACTTTTATGTTATCTTCATACGTTTAGCGTCGTACGCACTAAATTTGATATCTAAGTTTCTATTACTATCACTGGATCGATAATTCTGCTGATGGACTATTAGGCCCGGGGGTATCATCCTCCCAGTAGTCAGTGCTCCGCCACTGGTATGGCTTATTAGATATATTTATTATTGAAATTTACAGTTCCTACATCATGTAATAATCATCAAAACTAATGTGGTCCTCCCTCAAGCATATGTGTTCTTAGCCGACTTCGGTTTTATGTTGATGTACTTTGATTTTCTTGCTCCCAAAGATGTTTAATGCAATTGGCTTTCTAATTTATTGGCTTTGACCTGATGAAGGTTAACACGTCGTGCGTACTAAATTTAAAGAAACATTTTTTTTATACAAATGAGCAACACGAACCCCACTAAAGACTATGGATGTGCTCTGATCTATGGTTTAATTCCAGGACCTGCTTATTGAATTCTAAAGAAGATATTGTGTTTTAATTAAAACGTAGATATCAAATTGAGTGCGCACGAGACGTTTCTTGAATAATCGTCATCAAGTACGCTCAAAATTTTCAGAATAAAGTCCAATGAAAGGTCACACTTCCCCCCTAAAAATCTATTTTCAATTAAATCGATTTCATTGTTTTTTGTTTTTGCTTGTTTGTTTGTTTAGTTTTTTTTATGAATAATAAAATTCATCTCCTTTTTTCCCTTTTTTTCTTGTTTAAATCAATGATCAACAATATTCCAGAATCAAACAAATGAATAAATATAACATAGCATCTTTCCTTTACATTGTCAAGATTCTATATTTATAAACTATTGACCTGAGTAACCTTGCTAAACAATGCGGGTTCAGTGTCTTTTAAATCGGTCATCCAATCAGGACGCTCATTATTGTCCAAGATAAGAATACATCGCTAAAATTAGCTGTGTTCTAAAACTTCAATTCATAAATTTATATATAGAATAGAAATCGGAGATATTTCGTCATAAAACTTCACACATGGTTTTGTCTATCATATTTCTTGAAGACAAACATAAACTTGTATTGCATTTATCAATATTTTATGAGTACCAACAGTTTTTTCAACACCGTATCTGTTCACGTGACTACACATGCTACTCACAATGACCCGTGACCCAGATTAGCAGGTGTCAGGAATATTTTCTGTATATGGTATATAACAATAAATCGTTATAATTCGAAATGGAAATCAGTAAAAGAAAATTACAAAGCAAACGTTCATAAGGTATGTTATCGCCTTTCAATTTAATAGTTGTAATTATTTTGCGTGTATTTTTTTTGGGGGGGGGTTGTTTTGAGTAGTTTGATGTTTAGTGTATATGGACATGGTTAACACGCTATTAGAAATATGGGGAGAAAATAAAACCCAGGCTTAGGATTATGGGTCTTAATTAACGCAACTTTCAACAATGTTTGAGTTATATAGTGGCGTTCAGTTTTATTGGTGGAGGTAACCGGAGAAAACCACCGACCAGACAAGTCACTGACAAACTTTATCACAGTAATGTTGTAATTTAATCACAGCTATCTTCGGAAACATCATCACAATTCTTTACTCGTATAATCAATGCTGTCTTCTTTGAGGAGAAGAGAATAGTAAGAAAAGAAAAGAAATAAGAGATACTGATGTGGTAATCAGAAATCATAATTCACAGGACAGACAATAAGATGGCCAAAATAAATAGGACAAAATGATAAACAACGGTCAACAAAACACTACATAGAAAACTACGATTGAGCAACATGATCCTCATTAAAATCTGGGGCGAACTCAGGTATTCCGGAAGTTTAAGCAGTTCCTGCTCCATGTCTATTATCCCCTCGCCAACAATGTATATACATGTAGTAACACTACCGTCCTTCCGTAGCATCCTTGTGAACACTCTAGAATCAACATCCTACAATGGATTTTGACCAAACTTGGTACATTCTTATTCCTTAAAAGAATCTAGAATCCTATTGATTTTCAAGGTCATAGGTCAAAGGTCAAGGTCACCGGGTCAAATTTGTAGGCGAGGGATACGCCACGCTTTGCGTTGCCCTTATTGTCTTTGATTTGACATTGCCGATTATCCGTATCTTACGATATTCCACACCCGAGGCGAGCACGCCACTCAATATTGCACCTCTTGTGTAATTAATATAATATTTAACTATATTTCAGATGCTGTTATTGACAAGACAAACTGCATAAACAATACGACATGGGCAGTAAATACAAGACAGTCAACAGTAGAATTTACTGCTGTGTTTTCATCTTCAATTCTCTCTAAGAACTGTTTAGTTTACGTATCCAATGACGATTTTCAAGCTAAAAGAGTGTATGAAGTTTTAGTTGATGTGGACGGTAACTTTAGTGTGTATCATGATTTCACGGCAGGGATTTATGTTGGACATCCAGATTCCAATCAACCAATACAGGTATACATAATATATTTAATTAGTAAAAAAGAATATGGATGTAAATGAACATACATGAGAGACTATCCAATATTACACAGGTATTATTGTTGCTCTGCATTTCACAAGTCACTGTAGAATCTGTAACAATGATCATAACTCATAACCTTAAATGAGCCTGCAGTTGATTATAAAAATGAGAGATTATCCAATATTGTTGCTTTACATTCACAGTCAGAATCTTCAATAATGAGCATAACTCTGTCTCGTAACCTTAAATGAGCCTGCAGTTGATTATAAAATTGAGAGATTATCCAATATTGTTGCTTTACATTCACAGTCAGAATCTTCAATAATGGGCATAACTCACACAAAATGAGCTTGATACGCCCCATGATTTTGTAATGGTCATTTGTATTGAGAAAAAAAGCAATGCTATATGATTCATGATCGATAGAAGTAGAAACATCCACTCATCTCATGTTCATCCCATTGACATATTCATCAACGGTATTCATTGTCACAGTTTTTAAATAAGGGTAATAACAAAATTACCGAACACAGAGCAATCTTCCAAAGGGAAATTCAAAACTCATAAATCAATAAACAGACAAAATCAGTCAACAACCGGGAAACTGGAAAACCGCAATGGCCCTGACTTGGTACAGGCATTTCTAAAGAAATGGTGGATTGAATCAAAAGCATAACAGATATGTTGGAACGTCAAAGTGGGCCTTTGGTTCTCTTGCTCCCAATGAGTTTTATATTATTTGGCTTTTCAAATTTTTTGACTTTGAGCGTGATGCTTACTCCAGCAGCAAATCGTCCGCAATAAATTAGATATCTATGTTTTTATTATTGGGGGGGTTTGTTCCCATCTGTCTTCCTCACAGAAGAAATAGTCATAGAATCCTGCTTATTTTATGTCAACCAATATAAGCAATACAATTGCCCAGATTAACAGCCATTCCACTTAATTAACTGAATGGTCGTCATCGAATTCATTTTCTTTAGTGGATAAGCAATTTGTGGTTTTGGGGTGTGATTAGCTAGCCAGCTTGAAATCAACTACAAATGCTGTCTGCAGAACCTGATAAATAGTCTAGGCCCTGACTTCCACCATGCAAAACAATTGTTCGGGTTCCTGGCACACTGTAGAATACAAATGTATATATAGGTACAGGGATTACTGCGATAAGCCCACAAGACGGATGATTTAACATACAATTATAAGTCTGGGTTTTACGGGATTCTCTGAATAACAGAAGATTGAAATCTTATCCACGAGTGTTAAGTGTCTCGAGTAATTTATTCTGTAATTTCACTCTGAGATATTCAACATGAATTTCTCACCGTGATTCAACTTTTTCCGCATTACGGATTGTTTACACATTTTTTAATTCATTTTAGACGTATATTTTGTAATAATGACTAGTTATATGATCATTCCCTTTTTGTATTACTGAATATTTATGAGATATTAAGTTAGATGGAATAATTGAATATGATATATCAAGTACAAGGAAGTACACAGCAGAAATATGTCAAACCCAAACTGCATTTGTATTTTGTATTGAGAAAAAAAAGCAATGCAATTACTCAGATTAACAGCCATCCCACTTGATTAACTGAATGGTCATCATCGAATTCATTTTCTTTAGTGGATAAGCAATTTCTGGTTTTGGGGTGTGATTAGCTAGCCAGCTTGAAATCAACTACTATAAATGCCGAACCTGATAAACAGTCTAGGTACAAACTTGCAAAAGGCAATTTTTCGGGGTCCTGGTACACTGTAGAATATATATTGGTATAGGGATTACTGAGATAAGTGCACAAGACGGAGATTTAACATACAATTGTAAGTCTGGGTTGGACGATGTGCACTGAATAACAGAAGATTGAAATCTTATCCATGAGTGTATAGTGTGCCAAGTAATTTCACTCTGACATATTCAACATTATTTTTTTCACAATTACTCCTCCCTTTTCCCGCATTATTAATTTTACACATTTTTTTTAAATTCATGTTAGACGTACATTTTGTACTAATGACTAGTTATATTATATGATAATTCCCGTTTTGTATTACTGAATACTTATGAGATACTATGCAAGATGGAATAATTGCATATGACGTATAAAGTACAAGGGAATACGCAGCAGAACTATGTCAAACCCAACCTGATTAAACTTTTCGCTCTAATATCAAAGAAAAAAGTTTAAAATACAATGGTCAAATGGACCAATAATGATATGCAAAGCACCACAAAGAAAATAACACGAACCCTGTAAAACAAGAGATGAGCTTAGGTGCTCCGTCATGATGAGTAGTTTCTGCTCCGCTGGTGACTCTGCCGCGTCCCCTTGTTAAACCGGTGCTTAAGACACGTTGGTAAGCTTGCTTCGAGTTTTTTTTATATTAGAATTATGTTGAATTCGTTTAGGCTACACTATAATGATTGTACTTGATCAAAATCACAGATTCAAGATGGTCGAGTATGCTAATTGATTTCACATCTATCTTAATTTCAGATATTGAACTCACGAACCAGGAAATGGTATAGACAGTTACCATCGTGGGATGTGTATGTTAACATGGTCAGTAATATGGTGGCGGAGTTTAACGTACGCGTAACGATACAAGAGTGTAGAGGTCAATTCTGTTATCAACTTATAACACCTAGTATTATACCTACACATATAAGTAAGTTAAAACATTTCACATATTATTTTGAAATTCAACATACATGTATTTGATAGCAATGCCATGCTACGTCATAGCATTTAGTAAATACAAATTGACGTTGTAGAGTGTTATGGTTTTTGATGATAAAACTATAATACTAGAACATACGTGATTGGATACAGCTTAATTTATAGATGTAGAGATTAAAGTAAAAGGTGTTAATGACGTCATACAATTATGGACTTCGGAATAGGTTGCTATCTGGATTTATCAACCTGAACACATGTAATATTCGATATGCATATTTACGTTAAGAATATGTATGTTTTTAAAGGTTGATAAATCAAATAGCAACATATTACAAAGTCAATGATTATTCTATTTCCTGAAAATATTTTATTGTTATCTACTAACTTCATCGTCATACCAATAAAATATGAGCGTTGTATGATTCAGTTTTAAGCCAATCATATGCAAACTAAATTGCAGTCATGCAATAATCTGGGTTATTGTACATGTGATAGGATTCCTATTGAAATCTCCGACTTTCATTTCATTTTAGTAAGAAGGATATAGATATAGGGATATAAATGAATATGAGGAACTATCCAACGTAGAATGTACACGGTAGCATGAGATGAAAAAACAAAAACAAAAAATACCACACTGCCGGAATATTTAAAAAAAAAAAAAAAAGACAAAATCGATACCCCTAACTCAAATACATGACCGTTCAATATCGTGGCTTGGTACAGACATATGTGACATTTGCAAAAAAAAAATGAAATGGAGCATGTGTGTCAAACACAGTCGATATAACTGGGATACAAGAAGAAAGCCATCAACATGCGGACAATACACTGACAAACGTTTATCAAATAGGGTTATATCGATTACACCTCAGAATATTTCAGGCGAGAATCAACTCATAAATCCTAAGCGGTGAAAGGGATGGTAAGGAAACATGAATGCTTCTGTACATATAAGAACAGACGTTTGTCTAAGATTAATTTTATAAGTGCATATTTCATATTTAATGTGTGGTTTTTCATACTTGGTTTTGCCGCCAGATGTTTTGCGGACGTGCATTGTTACGTTGACGTTTGTATTGTTTGTTTATGTAACGTTTCATTATTCTAGTAAACATGCTGACGCAGACTGGTTGCTCAGTCGAAAGCTCCAAGCATTCTTATAGTTTTTATTATATATATATATAGATGTAGATCCAAGTTCTATTATCAGACCGCGGTCTATAATTTATTTTAGAAATGCCAGTTTTATGGATAAACTACACTAAAACTTCTCTAATAACACCAACTCTTTTCTTGATGGGCACAATTTAGTAGTACAACGTATTGTGCTATCTAAGTGCATCTTAAATTTGGCCTGATAAGAGGGGTACTTTATAAGAGGGCTACTACAACAATATATTAGCGTAGCTTGTTAAAAGTAAAAATAGATTAATGTATGAAATAAACACCGCATCGGTGGTGTAATGGTTAGTATGCTCTCCTCGAGTGTGGTAGATCGTGGGTTCGAACCCAGATCGGGTCAAACCGAACACTATGAAATTGGTATTTGTTGCCTCTGCTAAGCACGCAGCATTAAGAAGAAAGAGCAAAGACTAGTTGGCTCGGAATCAGGATAATGTTTCCGAGTGAGGCGACATGTCTATCCGTGGACTGTTGTTTCAGTGAGCTAGCACTATAAAAATTCAACTAAGCGTGTTGGTATAATACAAAGCAGACATCATCATTTCATTGAAAATTCACCTGTTCTTCCCATTATACAGCCGAAAAATTGCTGAGTAGGCGTTAAACAACAATTACTCACTCACTCACTATGAAATGTGCAATGACTTCTGATTTATTTTGTCTTTTCAGTTAATGTGCCAAATCAGTGTTTCTCGAACTATTGTTTAGAAAACTATGCAGTGAGCTTTCATATACGAACTAGCTTTTTCCATCACAAGTCGTGCAGTATACATTTTGCAGTGAACAATTATCCATCAATTTGCATAACAATAGGTGATCATTGGAAAGATAATATTATCAAGTCTACAAAGTGTCGAACAATAACAATCAAAATAGGCAACGTTCTTTACGCAGTAAGTGTGATACCTTATATTTCTTGACCTGTTGTCAGACTAGAATCCAATCTAAATTAAAATTAAACATTTTGCTAGATTTCGTTTTTGCTTTTCCTTTGGTATGTTTGTTTGTTTGTTTGTTTGTTTGTTTGTTTGTTTTTGCTTTGTTTTTGCTTTGTTTTTGTTTGTTTTGTTTGTTGTTAGTTTTTGTTGTTGTGCATTACCCTAGCATTTAACAACATGCCTTGTAAGATCTTTAATTCCTCTTTGACCTCCGATCATATGCATAGTAGTTCAGTATATTGACTGCTCCGATAACAGGTTTCAATGTGTGGTCGGTTTAAAAACCTCAAAATATGCTAAGCTCGTCACTGATTGGTAGGTTGAAAATGTGACACCTGATATGAGCCTATGTGGGATGTTCGAAGAAGTTTGTCTATGCAACAAAAAATAAAGCAAGCATCAAATTTAAATATATTGACTATGATCTTGGACATTATTCCATTGTTTGCATATTTTAGGTCATAAGATGTAGTCTGTAGTACGCACCGTTATTGTAAAGAATACGCGTCCTAAAGTTAATCCTGATCTTTCTATATTATATATTAATTTCCTTGGTTACGTGGATGTTGTCATATGTGTAATACTAGTTTTACTAAGAGAGCTTGATTGATTTGTTCAATGAATAAACTATATTACTATTCATCAACTGTTAGATATATTATATGCTTCACTCTTACATTTTTATTTCAGACATTCGATCGTTTAATTTTCAAACCTTGGTGCCTTCCATGGACATTTACGAATAATTCAGTGTCTCTGACATGGGAAGATGACCCTGGTGTGTCTGGTCAAAATCTGTGTACAGTTACTATTTTTACAAACACCAGTAACCATGGTGAGGCATGCTATACTCCAACAACACAAGCAAGTAAAAGTAAGTATAGTAAAGTAATAATCGCAGGCAACGACAAACACGACCGCAGGGCCTACGTATAAGCATGACAAACACGACCACAGGGCCTACGTATAAGCCTGACAAACACGACCGCAGGGCCTACGTATAAGCCTGACAAACACGACCGCAGGGCCTACGTATAAGCCTGACAAACACGACCGCAGGGCCTACGTATAGGCCTGACAAACACGACCGCAGGGCCTACGTATAAGCCTGGCAAACACGACCACAGGGCCTACGTATAAGCCTGACAAACACGACCGCAAGGCCTACGTATAAGCCTGACAAACACGACCGCAGGGCCTACGTATAAGCCTGACAAACACGACCGCAGTGCCTACGTATAAGCCTGACAAACACGACCACAGGGCCTACGTATAAGCCTGACAAACACGACCACAGGGCCTACGTATAAGCCTGACAAACACGACCGCAGGGCCTACGTATTAGCCTGACAAACACGACCGCAGGGCCTACGTATAAACCTGACAAACACGACCGCAGGGCCTACGTATAAGCCTGACAAACACGACCGCAGGGCCTACGTATAAGCCTGATAAACACGACCACAGGGCCTACGTATAAGCCTAGAAAATTCCAGTAAACAAACATTGTTGCTTTAATCGATGTTCTTTATGAAAAGTTTAAAGATATCAAAGATGTAATCAGAAGACGTAAATCTAAGATATCAAAGATGTAATCAGAAGACGTAAATCTAAGATATCAAAGATGTAATCAGAAGACGTAAATCTAAGATATCAAAGATGTAATCAGAAGACGTAAATCTAAGATATCAAAGATGTAATCAGAAGACGTAAATCTAAGATATCAAAGATGTAATCAGAAGACGTAAATCTAAGATATCAAAGATGTAATCAGAAGACGTAAATCTAAGATATCAAAGATGTAATCAGAAGACGTAAATCTAAGATATCAAAGATGTAATCAGAAGACGTAAATCAAAGATATCAAAGATGTAATCAGAAGACGTAAATCG
>MJUT01028008.1:141720-174909 GCA_002080005.1 Gigantidas platifrons | reverse complement strand
AAGATGTAATCAGAAGACGTAAATCTAAGATATCAAAGATGTAATCAGAAGACGTAAATCTAAGATACCAAAGATGTAATCAGAAGACGTAAATCGAAGAAGGACTAGCAATGCAATGGCAAAAAGAACAAGGGACAACATACAAACAATGAAATACAAAACACTACACAGAAAACTTAAGATCGAGCAACACGAGCATCACAAAAACAGTAGGTGAACTCAGTTGCTAGCATCGGAAGGATAAATAGTTTCTGCCCCGCTAGTTGCACCGGTCGTATTTCCTTTACCCAAATCAGGTGGTATTTCATGCTTAATTTGGTGCTCTTCAATAATTGTTATTTCGTAAGCACTTACATCATCACTTAAATACGGTTCCTTGTCTAAAGATGGTCGAATACTGAACGGTTCCTTGTCTAAAGATGGTCGAATACTGAAAGTCTTTTTCATCTGATGAGACAATGTGGAAAGGAAGAGAAAGAAAATAAACGTGTTTTGTCAGCGCAATATCATTCAGTTCTTACATTTCCAAGTGGAGATAATCAAACTATAACTTTTAACTGTTGTTCATATGCATTGCCATTGGACCTTGTCAGTGCGGGGTGTACCACTTCGTAAGCGTCCTCACAGTACCTCCAGTTCATATTAAAAAGGTAAAAGGATAAAAACACATGAGACAATATTATAATGTTAATTAATAAATAAGAGTAATAACAAAATCAACGAACTCCGAACAATCTTCCAAAGGGAAAGTCAAAACTCATACCGTTAAGTATATAAACAGACAAAATCAGTCAACAACCGGAAAACTGGGAAAACCGTAATGACCCTGACTTGGTACATGCATTTCCAAAGAAATGGTAGGTTGAATCAGATTTTTCGGCGCAGAACCTCCCGCTTTCATTACGATTCAAAGGTTCCGGCTGTTACTAAAATATATCATTATCTGTTGATTTTCGTACTTGCCTAGTTTTTAGTCCAAAGGAAATGATATCTGTATTGGCCTGAGGTGAAAAAGATCTAAGAGCGAAAGGATAAAAACACACAAGACACTACTTTATGGTTAATTAATAAATATATCATTAAGTGATAATTTCCGTAAATCATGTAATAATATCATATTATTTAGGAATATTAGTCTGTCCTTTTCTTATGTTGTATTGGCCTATCTAACAATATCATTGTTCTATTTATAGGTGAACCAACAGAAGATAATACAGAAATGATGACGGCAATAACAGTTGTCTCCCTTACTATCATGCTGATATTAGCTATTGTTATTGTATATTTTATTGTGAAACGAGGACGATTGAGTGAAGCAGACCAACAGTTCGTCACTAACTACCATCATCATTCGTCAGTTCAAGGTAAGCTTTTTAATTAGATCGGGCCCCATATAAATAGCTTAATGCCAGTACCAAGCCAGGAAAGTAAGAGGACATGTTTTAGGGTTGACGAATTTATTTCTTTCTATGATTTTGCTATTGAATTTTGGAACTATTCCGAGAGTGTGGTATATTTTCTTGTTATTGTTATTTTGGCAGTCTATAGGTGTATCATCAGCACAGTAGATCGGAAGATAACTCCATCCTGACATGATACTATTTGTAACTGGGGTTTATCCTAGTCAACCATGGGTCATTTTCTCTTGTTTTTGATGAATAAATGTACATTTTGGGGACATTTCTATTCCCCATTCGGTATTAAAATATGGTTTCCAGTTGTTTGGAGTCAAGCACCAATGACGAACTTTATCACAGAAATTCACATCAGTTGCAGTATAATTATTATTGGTATCTTTGATTTGTACAAGATAAGATCTCATTACAGTAGTTCTGATTATTCTTTGATATCATAAAACATGCTTGTAATCTGTATTGAATACTGATGGTAACTTCAGAGTCTTCAGTGCTTGATATGTTGGATGATGATCATCATATATTCCTTCCTGAATCTAATTATATAGAATTAAGTACCCTGTATTACGAAACGTTTCAAGATGTCAGAGGAGTAATGCAATACTAAAATGTATTTCAAATATTATAGTTAACACCGCAAACTCATTGAATAAATTTCAGTGAACATTTCAGAATGATCCAGTTGTCCCATTATTTGTCTTTAGAAAAAGGATCTTGTATTGATATGATATGATGACACCACTTTGGTATCGCAGGCAAACCACTCGAATGGGTAGCTTCGTATCTGAGTGACCGCTACCAAACTGTGACCATAGACGGTAAATTGTCAAAACCAGTGCTAATGAAATATAGTGTTCCACAAGGATCCGTTCTAGGCCCCAAATTTTTCACAATGTACACTAAACCAGTTGCTATAATATGCAAGAAACATGGACTAAATCCCCATTTTTACGCTGGCGATGGACAGCTTTATTTATCTTTCAAACGAACAAATTCGGTCTCTCAATAGAATGCTTTACGCTGTGTTGAAAACTGTCTCGTCGAAATTGTATCGTGGATGAAGAGCAACTAGTTGAAAATCAATGCCGATAAAACTGAAGTCATTGTATTTACATCTCAAAAAAACGAAAAACATATTGAATCCATTTCTGTGAAAATTGGAGGAGAGGACATCAAACCATCTAAATGTATGAGAAATCTTGGTGCTTTTCTAGACTCCAAAATGAGCATGGAAAAACATATTAACTCAGTCTGCAGATGAGGATACGGACAATTGCGTCAAATAGGCCACATCAGGCAATATCTAAATACAGATGCTACAAAATCTCTGGTAAATTCTCTCGCCACGTCACGCCTGGACTATTGCAATGCGCTCTTGTATGGTGTTCCGAAGGTCTCGTTAAATATACTTCAAAATCTGCAGAACACTGCAGCTCGCATCATAACGAGAACACCGCGTTATGATCACATTACACCGGTCTTAAAAGAACTCCATTGGATACCAGTAACTCATCGAGGGGACTTTAAGATTCTAGTTCACGTATACAAAGCATTACACGACCAATCACCGATCTATGTGAAAGGCTTGCTAGAACTCTATCAGCCAGCAAGAAATTTGAGATCGCAGAACTCAAAGCAACTAGGTCTTCCTAAAAGCAGAACTGTGAGGTATACGGTGATCGAAGTTTTTCGTCAGTTGCACCGAAGTTATGGAATGCCCTTCCGGTTACCATTAGAGACGCTGAAAGTTTGGATGTTTTCAAAAGATCGTTAAAAACACACTTTTTCGTCAAGATCTATGGAAACTAACTTTGCACTGGAAAGCAAGCTGTTATAAGACTGTGAAATATAATGTTGTATAATTTTACTGCTCTTTATACCATTTAGCATATATATATTTAGTGTCTATAAGTATTATTTTGTTCTATTGTAATTTTTAATGCTGATATTTTTATTTATTATTTTTTTAATTGTTTAAAAATTTGGGTTTTTTTTATTATTCTTTTTATGTTGCATTGTGTGTCCATATCTGTTATATGTAGTTTGTACAGCGCTTTTGAACGTTTATTTTATATATGAAAAGAGCGCTATATAAATCTGGTAAATAATAATAAAATAATATAAAATAGTCTTATAATTTCATATATCACACTCTTATAATTTCAGTGATATCACCTCCACCATATAGCATTGCAATACAAGACACGGCTCCTTCATACTCATGCAGAACGGCAAGTATCAACCCTACGCAGCAATTTGAAATGACACATGTTTTGTCTGATAGTAACCAATCTGAACAAAGTGCTACAAACGGTGTTGTAAGAAGCCCTCCACCTTACAGCGAAATATCAAACTAAGTGAAGTCCCAACGAATGTGATTAGACTGACATTATTTTACAATGCATAAAGAATTAATGTGCATTATATTTATAATGTAGATTACTAATGGTGCTAACATTGATCTCAAAACCACGACAACAATTGTCAAGTTGAATCCATAATATACCTGGTTGCATTTTTTGTCTGAAATAAGAACAAAATGTTTTCGTTGCGTTCCATACTTTAACATATCAGGAGAGGATAATCCAGTTCTGTTGAATGTTTCATGCTATTTTTGATTGTGATAAAGCATAAAATACTATAATTCAATTACCGGTATATAATTTATATTTTGTTATCATGAACATTACATTTCAAATAATTAATTCATGTTGTGCTATAATTGATCATAATAATTCATCTATTTAAGTCAGATGGTGCCATCATTACATTTCATCTATTTGATTCACATTATGCCATCATGATATTTCATCTATTTGATTCCCATATTATGCCATCATGATATCTCATCTATTTGATTCACATTATGCCATTATGATATCTCATCTATTTGATTCACATTGTGCCATCATGATATTTCATCTATTTGATTCACATTGTGCCATCATGATATTTCATCTATTTGATTCACATTATGTCATCATGATATTTCATTTATTTGATTCACATTATGCCATCATGATATTTCAACTATGTATTTCATATTAGGGTTAGGGGTAATGGTTATGGTGTTTAACGTCACTTTCAACAATATTTCAGTTATATCGTGGCGATCAGTTTTATTGGTGGAGGAAATAGGAATTCCAGGAGAAAACCACCGACATGTCGCAAGTCACTGACAAACGTTATCACATAATGTTGTATCGAGTTTTTTAGTTTATAACAATTTTATTTGCTCATAGAGACAAAAAGGATAAGACACAAGTTTTACCATCGAGTACACATCCATGTACAATCTCGACCCTTTAGCAAGTTTATATACACGTATGAACGGTTGTTGACCATTAACCAATGTCTAGACATTATAATATGACAAATTTTATCATATAATGTTGTATGGTGTACATCTCGCCATGAGCGAAATTCGAACTCACAAGGTCATTGCATAGGTAGTTGTAAATCCAGCTACCATACGATCACGACCAGGCAGTTCCTTTATTAATAGAACAACAGCAATTGTACAATAGGATTCAGGAACAAGAGCTTATTTTAATCTGTTTTTCAGGAAAAACATGCAAAGTCACAAACATATATACATGCTGATTAGAATGATATACTTGTGTGAGAATTATTAACAGGTACGCTTAAGTTACACAGGAAAATTGCATTGAGAAATATGGACTTGTGTTAAAATAGCATGTCTTATAATTTAATTTATATTTCGTCATTCCATACAATATTTATATGGTACTATTTATTTATTTACGAACGTTTTTTAATGTACATTATGTAGTTTATGTGATTTATTAATTTCTCATTTCATTAATTGTCATAACATGCTGTGTATAATTGTTTGTAGTATTTATTCAGGAGATTGTATTTGTGCAATATATTCAGTTTATATTTCATCCAATAGCCATGTCTTTTTATTTTATTCTAAATATAGTATCCATGCAATATATGTGATACAAATAGAAATGAGCAATACCTGTGATTGAGATCGTCGTGGTCGTGATCGTATGGTAGTTGGATTTACAACTACCTATGCAACCAGTGTCTATCACCACTGAAGTTGTGCATCTCGATCAGGGCGAGGTGTACAACATTATGTAAAATATTGTTGAAAGTGGCGTTAAACGCCATCAAACAAAACAAACCTGTGATTGTTACCACACTGTACTTGTTATTTTGTAGAAGCAGGAATTTGGGAAAAATAACTTGACTGGTGGTATGTTACTGTTTGTAAATTGATGCTCCACGACACTGTATTTGTCAGCTTCCGGAGAGAAGGGTCGTGTGTTTGTCAACTTCCGGTGAGAAGGGTCGTGTGTCAGGGTGACTCTTATAATATACGTATTAACACTTTACAACACTTTTGTAAATAAATTCTTCAGGTCAAACCCGGTGCATTCATTTGTAACTGAATACTTCACGACAACCGTCAAGCGTTTCTATCACGACAACCGTCAAACGTGTCCATCACGACAATCGTCATGCGTAACAGTGAATACTCTCCTACTTCATGGTGTGTGTTCAATCGGCAAACCTTGGGTGAGTCCGCTTCTCTTCCTCAATCCATCGGCTGTAATACGGTATTTGATATGCGTCTACGCGTCACATTTCTTCGCCGGAAGACCGTATCACTTCCAATGGGAGCTATCGTAATACGGACGAGGTTTGATGAAGGTACGGAATCAGCCGAAGTTGCGACGAGTGTGTGTGTGTTGTGCATAGTCTTATGTATTAAGAAGATGGGTATTGTCAATCCATTCCTTAATAAGGATGCACACTCCTCTACATTTAGACATTGCAATTACATACCCCTTTGAATTACGATTTCAAGACAGGTTTTATGCAAGCCTTTATATATGAAAATTTTGCGGTCGGTGTTGTAAATTCAAATGCCTCGATGGTCACTATGCATTCCATTATAAATAAAGAATTCACAACAGGTGCTATGCATATCTTTATACATAAAGACTTAGCAACGATTTTTATGCATACTAGTGAAGAAAAAGACTTCATAATAAATGTTGTACATTCCTTTTCAGTTTGTTTTATTTCATGTTTCACAGTTGTCTATCCCTATTATGATATGTAAACTTTCATCTAACAGATATGATAGTTAACTTTGTCATGTTTGTCTGATTTAATTACTTATAACTTGTTTTTGTGTTACTAACTGTAATTTGTTACTTTTATTTATTAAATAAATTAGTAAACTGAAAGAATTGATATATTTATCATTGTCATGCATCAACGGAAAATAAAACATGTTTCTCAGTGAAGTAAAAATCTAATTGAAAAAAAACGTTAGAGAAACTCGAAGAGGCAACCAAGAATGGACAGTCTAGAGAAACTGGCAAAATGGGGTACACAAGGCATAAGACGAAGACAAGCAAAACAAACAAAAAACACAACACAATAAAAGTTGGAGATCACTATACGCAAACAAACACAAATAACGTAAATTAAACATGATACGTAAATGGTCGATGTATGGATAACACAATGGCCAAAAGAAATACGAAAAGAAAATAGTCCACAAAAACTAAAGATTGAGCAACTGGAACTATGTCCATTAAAACCCGTGAGTGAAGTCAGATACTCCAGAAGGGTCAACAGTTCCTGCTCGAATGATGGCACATGTTGTTTATGTTCAATTTCATTTGATCGTCTATCACATTTTTAGAATTTGTTAATGTAGCATATGACAAGAAGAAGAATAATACACACATATTAACATCATCCATGTTGTTCGTATAAAATCATTTGAATACGGAGATTCTGCATTTACCTGCTTGTCTCGAGCATCTAGTAATGCACATTCGAACCCATAGCGTGTCAAGCCAAAGACTATTAAATTTATATTTATTTATTTATTGGTAGCATGCAGCATTAAGGAGTGACAGCTAAGTCTGGTTGGCCCTTAATCTGGTCTAGAGTAGTTCGGTAATGCTTACGTGCTGACTGCTCAGCGAATGAGCACTATAAAAATCAAACATCATCTTCTCATCAAAATTACTGGTAGCATGCAGCATTAAGGAGTGACAGCTAAGTCTGGTTGGCCCATAATCTGGTCTAGGGTAGTTCGGCAATGTTTATGTGCGGACTGCTCAACGAACTAGCACTATAAAAGCCAAACACCATCTGCTCATCAAAAAGTCACTTACTTGGTCATTATACAACTAAAACAACTAGCATTGAGAAGGAATCACTCACTAATTATAATCTTGGGTAAACATCATCGTTTTTATCTAATTTTGATATCTACGTTTGTATTACTATCACTGGGTCGATACCTCTGCTGGTGGACTATTAGTCCCCGAGGGTATCATTCTCCCAATAGTCAGTGTTACTATCAGTGGGTGTCGATACCTCTGCTGATGGACTACGTATTAATCCCCGAGGGTATCATCCGCCCAGTTGTCAGTTTTGATTGAAATTTACAGTTGATAAATAATGTAATTATAATTAAACATAAGGTTCTTCTCCCTCAGGCCTTGGTGAGACGATTTTGGATATTTTCTTTAGACCTTTTGGGGTTTTTTTACTCCCGAAGATTTATTAAATTATTTGGCTTTCAGATATTTTGGCTTTGAGCGTAACGTATTCTAGAAACGCGTCGTGCGCACTAAATTGTATATCTACATTTTTATTAATGTCAAGAACTTTTGTGTTTTGTTTGTTTTCGTACTGTTTCTTTTGTACCAAATGTTGGCAATTACTCTGGATTTTCCATTCTTGATTGTCCTTCGATTTTCTCTAACGTTTAGCACGGTAGCATATTACAAATTTATTATTAAAACACTGAAAAATATTTGACGATGTTTATATACGATGACTGGTTTAAAATGACAATGGATATCAGTCAACAGAATTCAATGTTGTTTCTTTTTAGATGTGTCCTTGATGTCCACTAAATCAACCTCTACCTAATTATGTCTGATTCGTGTTAATTATATCAATCGAAAATAAAATAAAAACACAGACATTCTATTTGTATTCCCATAATACACCATTCATTATTGGTTGCAGTCCAGATGACAACATCGTATTATATGTTCATAGCAAGAACATGCCAAAAATATGAATACAACAAAAAAGATAGAAAACAAATACAAACAAAACAACACGTGTACCCAATACTCACTCATACATCACTCATACAATCCCAACAAGCATAAATCCCGTGTAATTAATTATACTTTTATTCTAATATGACGTCCTTCAAACCTATGGATCTAAACCTGTGGTAAAATATGCGTACAATGTATATTGGTATCAGCTGATCGGCGACGTCATAATTTGTTTTGGATGTTATATAAAAATAAATACTGTATTTGTCCAATTATCGCTCGTGGTAAAATATTTGGCATAAAGGGCCAACCCGTGGTAAAATCAGTATATATTCAAGCCCCCATGAATTATTTCTTAATTAATTATAGATCTTATTGTTTTATGTTTAATGGCTTTCTGATGAGGTCTCCTGCATTAACATGTTTCATGTTAATTTTAATTCTGTGAGATATACTGTGCATGGACTACGTTTGTTGTCTTCTATGTAGACCGCATATTCGGTGTGGTGGTTAAATGATCGTTTTAGTGCGGATAAATGCTAGTTTAGGATCAAATCAGGTAGACTATAAGGGTTACATTTTTTAGTTCTCTGCTAAGCTCACAACATTGCTGATACTAGACAGTAAGTATTGCTTCTCTGTTGAATGACCAATCTACTTGAGTTTACAACGTCTGTGAACTTTCCGGAAATGTTGTGGTTCGCTATGCTGCTATAATTCAACCTGAGGGAAATCCAATTTACAAACCACCTTGTTCTTGCTTTAATGTCACATTTTGTGCTCACCTAACGATTACTCATTACATCTTAGTGATTTTACTCAACAAGACCCACTAGATTAGGCAAAAATTCCGTGATTACCTAATGTGACCTACCTCAACAGACCACTGCAATTCAGCAAAACATAAGTTGTGGATTTTAACATTAGTAGCAGTAACATATAAATAGTGTCATATATTAGTGACTTCACACACATCATTTCTATACCATTCATTGAAGTGTTTCCCTGTCAATGGACCGTTGTGCTTCTTTTTGGTATTTAGTAGCTCACAAACACTGCACAAAGCGTTGAAATAATTCAATCCTTCGTTTATACGATATTTGTCAATTTCTTTCAGATAAGACACGTATTTGTTCTCGTTTGATCCTAGTTCGATCATGAATTTGGCAAGAGCTTTTGGACTGGCAAAATCTCGGACATCAATATATGTATTCTTTGGCAATATTTCATTTACATTCGGAGCTCCTCGGTAGACATATATAGCGTTACTATTATCAAGATATGTGTGGAATAGCTTCTCCGTTATATAATCCTTGCACAAGCTATTTTCAAATGCAAGGTAAAATTTGTAACGCTGTGAAAGAAACTCGTGACATTCAGACATTGAGTTTTTAGGACATTTCGATTTCCCGCATTTCCCATATATATCCACATCAATATAATTTCCAAGTTCCCGGATGTACTTTTCTCTTTTTGATTCCGTGAAACAGTTACTAACGACCCAAGCAACATACTTTGTTTTCTGTTTAAAAATAGCATGGTAATCTTTGTGTAATGGAGTATTGCGCTTTTCTGCACTATAGCTTAAGAAAACTTCACTGTCTCTTCGATATGTCATACTCCAGTCAAATGCATTATCCCATATTTTGTCTAATTTAGCATTATTTACAGGACTTTCAACATGTGCAATTATCCAAATTTGACCAGACCTTTTCATCGGTTTATCCGTGTTCATTGGATCGTATGCAAACAACACTGCATCACTTGTTCCCAAAGCTGACTTTTTATTGGTCATTACACAGTTTCGATAGGAACAATAAGAAAGACTTTCAGTACTAGCAAAATATTCATGTTTATGATACCACAGTATTTGAAATGTTTTATTATATTTCTTTGACTCTGTTTTATATAAATTTGCGATCTGTGGTAAATATGTCTTCTCGTTGTTATCCGTTGTTATACTACCAGTATGGTATATGCTTATTTTTACTACAAATACTACAGCCAGGAATGAAACAATGGTTGCTACCTTCTTAATTGACATTCTTACTGAAACAAAAGGTTGTTATTTAAAATGTGATTTTACAAAGCAGACAATAAAATATTATGAAAAGAAAATTTAAACAGTGAAAACTGCACCAATATCAACAAAACAAACACTTCTCATCTTAACTGAACTCACTGAACACAAAAAAAGATCAAGACTTTTGACCATTGATTGATTGTATTATGTCAAGAATCAGATGATGTTCGTGTCGTCTAAAAGTAACGAAGTGTGTCACTAGTGGAGCAGGAACTGCTTTTCAGTCAGATTTAAGTTGCTCAATTTTGAGTTTCCGCAATTTTTTTTTTTAAATATGTCTAACTCACAATTGTAAATCCTGGGTACTGGTGACAATCCCCAAAGCTCAATGAAAAGCAAGTCTTCAGTCAGTGGATACGGAGTGTCCTCTCGGTTGTATGGTTATATTACGGAAATCCTATCGTGGACAATAGTGGATGACGTGTTTGATGATTGTCACTTTCCTTACACATTTAAGATCATAATGTCGATTTCGAAAAAGAGAAGGCGCATTAAGGCCGCTCAGAGCTTTTTCCTCATCATCCAACTAATTCTACATATACCGCCATCGATTTACGCTGTACGGGGATATACGGTAGCCTGGCTTCCGATCGTGCATTTGATTTCATAAACGTTAGAGAAAACCAAAGGGGCAATCAACAATGGTCAATCTAGAGAAACTGGCAACATAGGGTGTACAAGACGAAGACAAACAAAACAAAAACACAACACAATATGTGCTGGACACCACTTTACGCATACAAACTTAAATAATATAGATAAGACATGTGCCCTCCTACAAACAACTGGAGGTAAAGACGAAGCAAATATATTTTTCATGCTGTCTTTAAAAATGTCTTGAAAACATTTTTTTTTTATTAGCAATTAATTAAAAAAAAATATGTAATGAAAATACTCAAAATATCTAAAAACAACGAAAATGACAGCTGAACAAGTGATATCGATATACAATCAGTTGTAATCGGGACTTGTGTATATTTTACAAGCTCTAATTAATGAAATTATATTTTGATTTCTTTCATAGGTAATAATTTTCACAAAATGTCGATTCGAGATATTTGCTTAAAAAAATATTTATCATAGCACACAATTATCATCCTTTAATACATAAGCAAAAATTACTTAAGAATAAAGAGAAATAAAAACAACACTTTAATAAACATACCTTATCTTTAAGAAATCTGACCGTTTATAATGGATACTTAATTTATTACTTATTAGTATCATATAAACAGACGGAATAAACATTTGGCTTCAGGATAGAAAAGGGGAACAAACTTTGAATTATCTAACATGACCAATATATATAATTCCCAAAAGGGCGGAAGTTACGATGTGTTGCACATTTACCCGTTTACCTGTGTGTCCTCAAAAGATTCAAATAATGTATTCTTTATTTGATCTCTGAAACCTCAAAGGTAATTGATTATAAGAATCTATATAATAAATACTAAAATCTGAAACATCACAGGAACATTTGAAGAAAGAGCCCTTACAAGGTTTTGTTAGATCTTTGTGCGCCACATATCATAAATTATCAAGGGGAGCAAGAAAGGATCTAATTTTAATTAGATTGCATGAATTACCCGTCGTGAAGCCATGCTTTCCAAACAGTGCCGGATTCAGATAAAGTGAGGCCATAAGCTATTCCATTTGTGATGCCTCTCTCAATTCTCCAGCTTCACGACTGGATGAAGATGGAAGTGTGCTTATCAATTTCAATAAAGGCGAAGATGATGGGGGTATTTACAATTCTGCAATATATTCTGCAACTGTGCAAGGAAAGTAGCCGACGGGTTGTTTAGAAAGTACTGTACGTTATGACAGCATTAGTGTTAAAGTCCAATAACAATGTTAAAAATATTATACACATTGGTCGGAAGTCCTCTAGATTTTGAGGCCCTAGGCGAGCCTATAGGTAAATCCGGCTCCATTTCCAAACCAGTTATGGAAAAAGATACGTATCAACATTCAATTACAAAAATAATTAGATAGAAATTAAGTAGATATCATGGATGAACAAATTGATAATGGCGACCAAAGCATTTATGTCGTGCAACTTGAGTTGAGGCTTCAAATTTTCTTGGTTGAGTATGTTTTCAATTTATTTCCGTTTTTGTATTTGCTATCATATGACCGAATTAAAAAGAATATGTAATTAATTCTCCTTATGTTATCTGAAAATAATATTCTTCCATTTCTAGTGCTTTTATATGTGTAAGGCAGTCCATTGATTGCAGTTGCACATGGTGTTGTCTTCTATGCGATCACTTGTCCGATGAAATGGTGAAATTATAAATAGTGACAGTTGCATCTATGTATAAATTAGTGCCATTTCGCGAGATTTTGTGCTATTTCGTAAACGTTTACATTGCATGAGATTTTGCGTTTCACTGAACAACTAAGAATTTATACAACAGTAACCTTCTTTACCATGGAAATATAGTCAATGCTTTTTGAAAATTCCACCATTCGTACATGATCCTTGAAGACTCGGGAAACTGTAAGAAATGTCGGAAAGGAAAGATTCTAAACGGTTTGAGTCTGTATTGACCATCAAAAATAAAATTGAGGTCAGTGTCATGTCCTAGATCTACAAATCCCACGCAGAAGAAATAACGTCAATGTTTGCGAAATAACACAAAAGTTCGTGAAAATAAAGCAAACTTTTTTCAGAAGAACACAAATGTTTTTGTAATAACGCTAAAGATTGCGAAATAATGAGTCATTAATTCGCTTAAAACTGCTAGTATCACGGGAAAGACCTTTAAATTAGTCGTCTGGAACAATTGACTTTCATTCATTATTTAAATCATTTGGTGTTAGATAATACATCGTCCTAATGGTTCGTCGTCTTTGTTATGTAATTTTACATGTAATGAAATTACCAGAATAAATGTGCAATAGAACATTCATAGGCCAACATCCATTAAATAACAACATTAAAGTCGTCATGACAACACTTCCGGGTGATGTCTGATTGGCTAAAAACTAAAGGAAATCAAATTATCTTGTTGTTACACGAAGAAGAAAATAATTTTAACACATTTGAAGATAATGATTTTAATCCCATGATCAAAGGAGATAAATCAGGAAAGTTTATTCAAAGCTTAAATTTCCTTTGAGAAGTTGCTTTAATAATACAAATAGCTACACGACAGATACTGTTCAATTGCATCAAAGAAATTACATTCATCCGTTTTTCAATATTGCATTATATATTTCCTTAAATAAACTTTTATTTGTCTTTGTAATAATTCCTTATATGGGCTACCAGCACAAACGAAAACAAAAACACCACAATGGCACAATGAATATGTATTCCATAAGATATCTAATGGAATTGTCAAATGTTCTTTGGACAATCTTTCTTTATATAAATTAAAACACAGTTCTAAATCAATCAAACCAACCACACTGTCGGCGCCATGACTTGATATATTCACACTTTCCCTGTGTTAAATAATAATTTCGCCCTTTGGTATATGCGTGATGTTAATGGGTTGTTCTTATCCGCGTTTTAAATATGTTCGATTCGTCTTGAACCTAGTGACCGTATCTGTGATGTAATGGTTAGCGTGCTCGCCTCGAGTGATGTAATGGTTAGCGTGCTCGCCTCGAGTGCGGTAGATAGTGGGTTCGAGCCCCGATCGGATCAAACCAAAGTCTATATCATTGACATTCGTTACTTCTCTGCAAAGCACTCAGGAGAAAGAGCAGACTGGTTGGCTCGGAATCGGGCTAATGTGTCGGAGTGGGGCGACATGTCTATCCGCAAAATGTCAGTGAGCTAACACTATAGAAATCCAACTAAGCGTGACGTCTAGTACAAAAACGGACCCCATCATCGTATCATTGAAAATTAACTTACATATATACTCTTACATATATCAGAATCGAAATAAATCATGGAAACCAGAATGTGTTTTGAGTTTTAACATGGATTGGCGGATATTAGTAAATATTATTCCCCGCTTCTGGCTCGGGATAAAATACTAATATCCGCCAATCCATGTTAAAACTCCCAACACATTCTGGCTTCCATGATTTATTTCTTAAATAATCTATATCATGTTGCAATTAAATCAATAGTTTCATTGTGATATTTTTATTTCACTCGGAGGAATACAAGTATTTTCTCGATACCATTTGTTAAAATTTTTTCCTGTCCATGATAATGTTTGTGTTTTATACGTATTTAGTAATTTACATAGATCACATAAAGCTCTAACATAGTTTCTTTCGTTGTCTATATGATATTTGTCTGTCTCTTTAAGATATGATATATATTCTGCTTCATTTGATCCTAATTCTATTAAAAATTCTGCTAATTCTTTCGGACTTTTAAAAGTATTTGCATCTATATATGTTTTTGGCGGCAACATTGATTTTATATTCGGAGCTCCTCTAGAGACATAGATAGCGTTACTATTATCAAGAAAAGTATGGAAGACTTTTTCGGTAACGTAGTATTTACACATGCTATTCTCAAAACCAAGATAAAATTTATACTTCTGTGACAATATTTCATGACAACTGGGCATGGTCTTGCCTGGGCAAGGCTCTTTACCACATTGTCCATAAATATCAACATCTATATATTTTCTTAGTTCTTGGACATATTCCCCTCTTTTTGAACGAGAATAACAATTGCTGACTGCCCATGCTACAGGCTTTGTCTTGTTTTTAAAAATTGCATGGTAGTCTTTAACTAAAGGAACATCCCGCTTAAACGTCATATAATTAAGTAGAACCTCACCGTCTCTTCTGTAAGTCATACTCCAATCAAATTTATTATCCCACACATGACTTAAATCATTATCATTTGTAGGACTTTCTATATTTACTATTACCCATATATGTCCTTTCTTTTTAATTGGTACGTTGTTATTCATATCTCGATATGCAAATAAAACTGCATCGCTGGTATTAAGCAATAACTTATTCTCAGTCAGTTTACAATTTGAAAATTCACATCCGGTTAAATTTACGCTTCCTTCGAAATATGGTTGCTTGGCGTACCATAAAATTTGAATAGTTCGATTATACTGTTTTTGCTGTGTAAATATAGACGCATTTTCGTACCGTATTATAAATTCTGGTAGATATAGTCTGAAATTATTTCGAATTGTATAATTCCCGATACAAACGTTTGCGCTTATTATAATAACAAGTACAAATCCGATACAACTCAACAACCAGTAGAATTTCTTCTTTTGGCACACTGCTGTAAAAGAAAGTAAATTGTCATGACATTTTGATAATAACAATCTACTAAAATATGCATTCAATATTCTGGTGAAGAAGCAGCCTTAGACCTCATGTTTATTAAAATGCTAACTGAAGACATTGTAATGCACACATTCTTTCTCACACGCATAATGAGAGATGATTGTGTTTTACTTCATTTTAGGGACCGTTGTGCTAGTATTCGTGTGATTTTGGGGATTTATAATTTATTATTTGCAATCATTTCCTATATCCACTAAAGTTGTGAGTTCAAATCCCGTTCATGGCGAGGTGTACTCGATATAACATTATGTGATAAAGTTTGTCATTGATCAGTGGTTTTCTCCGGGTACTCCGATTTCCTCTACCAATAAAACTAACCATAAAGGGATACAACTAAAATATTGCTAAAAGTGGCGTTAAACACCATAAGCCTAACCCTATTTCATTTATCCCATCAGCCGCTTATGTTAATGGTGTGTAGCATAAACATTGTAAAACATCATACCTACTAAGAACCGTTTCATAATGTGTTTGAAACAAAGTTGCTCATATGTTTGAATTATTATCCGCCGTGCAGCTGGAGCTGAAAATATATAATATACCTGTATTAAGCAAACACCTTTGTTAAAAGGTCATCTTTTTTTTCCTGACATACAAAAAAAATTACATAAATTGCACCTCTTTTAAGAGGTTACCTGTCTTAAAAGACCACATTTTCTTGTCATCTCATAGAAAAGTTCATAATAATTAAACCTCTTTCTCAAGAGGTCACCTGTCTTAAGAGACCACCTTTTCTGTGTCCCAAAGGTGACCTCTTAATACAGTTTTGACTGTATTTTGAAAACGTCATTACTTAACAAATAGATCATAGCACTGCTAGCCATATGACATTTTAAAATGACTGGCCAGTCACCCTAAATTATTACATGGACTGAAGCGAACCTGAGGTCAATATAATAATATGAGGGTAAGCGACCGGTCACAAAATGCCATGAACTACATGTATAATATATTGGACCGGTTAGTTAGCACCAGTCAAATAGACGATACATATCAGTAAATTGTGAAAAGAAAGTTTAAAAATTGATGGTAAAAAATAGCACCAGTATCAAGACAACGAACAAGTACATGTTTTTTGTAATCACTTGAATCTGTTGTGGATATTGTAATTGGTGTTTAATGCCACATCCAACAATATTGTAGTTATGTCAATTAGGGTAAATCGTATGGGTGGTGAAAGCGGAAATTTAACTCTTTTTAATAGCACATATTCAGGATTTTTTCGATAACGGAAATCAGGCATATTTAAGCAAAAAATTTTAAAATATTCTTCTTATTCAAAACTATAGCTATTCAGCCCACTTGAACGAAACTTGGAATCTTAGTCCTTGAGTGGTCGCATTTTGAAATGAATTTGGTTGGTTCAAACTCCATCCAAATATAGAAAACTACTAACTTTGCCGAATCTGCCTTATTTGAGGCTAAAATATGCTCAGATTTTAACTGCAAGTGCGTGATGAAGAGCTACTCAACTATATTCTGTTTTCTTTCGTCATCTTTACACTTTTGTCAATTTTTGATTATTACGGTAATAAGAGGTATTTGTAAGACTTACACAGGTGAGACTCTAATTTTTATCCTATAATTTGTCATATCAAACACCATACCGACAAATCCTTGCCTGTGTAATATAAGATCTCACCGGTCTATAAATCATTAAATCTCAAGTATAACAATTGATTTGTAACATTTTATTATTAAAATACGACCCCTGATCAAAATGATTTCATTCTTTGAAAATTAATAGGTTTGTCACATACATGTAAAATATATTTCTGGAGGAAATGTTATGTTCGTTTCATCAATATATATATAGTGGTTTTTTTATTGATTATTTTTATTGCCGTCAGTAAAATATATTTTACTACTGAGTACGTTTAAACACTAGGCATTATATCCCTATAATTCCTATCTCCATCAAGTTTCGTGTTCAAAGTAATATATGAACTTCTCTAAAGACCTAAAATTCTGTCCGTTTTATACTTAAATATCTGCCCCATTGTCAACTTCTTATCCAGGAAACGGATTAATATAAGTTTTGTAACTTGTTTCCGAATCCTATTAATGATTCATCTGAATAATTTGTACATATGCATGCGTGTATTGTATTATTGAATTACTTAATTAAATATGTTTACATTAACTTCTTATCCGCCCCACTGTACTGTTTTTCTCCGCCCCATTGATTTATGAATCCACCCCAATGTAAATCAGCGCTCCATTACACCTATATCAATTACGCGTTAGAGAAATTCGAAGGGCAATCAAGAATGTAAAATCTAGAGATAGGGGCAACATTGTGAACAATTCAGAGAATGATAACACACAAAGTAAAAAACCAGAAAACTAAAAAGACGAGCAACATGGATTTTATCAACCAACCGGGGATGGACCCGTGTGTTTCTATAAATGTAAGTAGATGTTCCTGTTTCTCATAAGACACACGCCATGTTTCTTATTTAGTCAAATCCGGTAAGTCTTGTCGGTGATGTACGAAAGAAAATATATACGAAACAGGGAAAATATGTATTGCCATTTGAGAAATTGATATTTCGTAACGGTCAATCGACAGCATAATTTTTTGTACCGATGACGTTACAACGTAGCCTGGTTCTGATAGCATTTACGTTAGTAGCTGAGCTCTCTACTATACATGTAGCTTGCCTATTTGAAAAGACATATTACAGTCTAGTGCCGTCGTGATCGTATTGTAGTTGGATTTACAAGTACGTGTGTAATCAATTCATTGCGAGGTGTACTCGATACAACATTATGTGATCAAGTTTGTCAGTGAGTTAAGACAGGTCTGTGATTTTCCTCGGGTACTCCGGTTTCCCCCACCAATAAAACTGACCACCACGATATAACTGAAAATATTGTTGAAAGTGGCGTTAGCATTATTTAGTGAAATGACATCCTCTATATAGCGGAACGTGAAATTAAAGGATCATGCTAGCTTTTTTTCGTTTGTTTGTTTGTTTGTTGTTTTTTTTTTAGAAGCCCCTATATGAAGTCTACCTCGTATACATATAAATAAAGGAACAAATCGACGAGAAGACCCGCAGTGCCATGCATTATTTGTTAAATATTTTGCGTCAAATATGTCCATACAAAGTCGAAAGGTAGCAGTTTATATTCAATCATTATGAGTACAGATGATATGGACCCCAAGCGTGTAATATGTTTGTTGTACAGTCAAAACTGTATATAAAGGCCATTCAAGGGAACCTGACATTTTTATCTTTATGAACAATTGCCCTTACCTAAACAGGTTAAAGCTTATAAAGTACATTTTATATGCACTATTCATTAATGAGAAAAATGATACAGTGAATTGTTATATAGAGGTGCCCTTTAAGACAAGTTTGACTACAGTTTGTTCTTAAATAGTAGATATTGTTATTATATACAAGATGCTGGTACTGGCTAAAAAAAAAATCATCGAGAAACTTCCCAGGTCGAATCAGTAATACAAACTGTGAATGGAATGTTTTAATGCTTACCCTTATCGTAATATTCCAACAATGTCGTAGTACTTACTACACACGAAGCCGGATATGCGTTTTAAATGTAATCAGATACTACAATTTATTTCCCCGTCAATTGTCGGCTAGATAACAAAGATAATATGTCAAAATTAACATGAATAGATAAAAGTATATAAATATTCAAACTAACTACAAGCAGTTATAATAGGAAGACAACCATTTTTGACCAAATCGATCAGTTCCCCTTATTTTCTCCCGCCCTCCGTGTAGCAAACACCAATAGATAAAAATATGTAACAATTCAAACCAACTGCAAGCAGTTTTGATAGGAAGATTACAAATTTCTGAACAAATCCATCAGTCCCCCCTTTTTTCTGCCCTCCGTGTGGCAAACAAAGCATCCTTTACATAGTCCCATCCCAGCGTCAATTGTACAAACATGATGCATTGCAGTTGAAATACTGCTCACATGACGTAATAAATAATCAACCAATCACAATCAGTCATGTATACTATAACTATGTCGCGATATTTGAGTCAAAAATCAATATTTAAAGCTAGAGATTAACGAATGAATAATTTATTTTAATAATTTCATATTCTGAGATATCAGAATGGCGTTTATGTTTTGTCACAGATTGAAGAGTGGTAGTGCTGATGTCTCCAAGAAGAGTTTGAAGATACTAAAAGGGGGGGGGGGGTAATCAGACGTCGTAAATCAAAGTAGGACAAGACAACACAATGGCCAAAGAAAGATGACAAAAGGACAAACAATTATCTACAAAATACTGCATTGAAAGCTGAAGATCGAGCAACACGAGTCTCACTAAAAACCGAGGGTGAACTCGGGTTCTCCAGAAGCCTAAAGGGTAAGCAGCTCCTTTCCCACCAATGGCCACCGTCGTGTTACTCTTGATACAAAGCCGGCTCATCATTCCTACTACAAGCTAACATCTTATACGAATATTGTCTATTGTTTCTTCCCCTTTCGTCAGTCTATAAAACTGAAATATTGTTGAAAGTGGCATTGAACACCATAAACCACCGCCACGTGTTGTCAGTAGTCGACAACATTTTATTTAAATAATATTAACTTCACAGACACCGTAAAGGAATTGTTTCTTTTTATTTTCACTTTGCTCAAGACGATAAGAAAGAAAAATATATAAATTAAAAATATTCCTACGTGTATCTGCTGGAGCGCAACGTGTTAAAACAAACGCCCCTCCCCCTTCTCGACATTATAAATCATTGGAGAAAGATATCGTGTATTCAAACGTAGCATGAAGAGTAGTTCAGCGTACAAACTTTTTGAAGCAATATTCTAAGCGAAAAAAGCAATAACGTATTTCAATGAAACTGTAGTAACGATATGAGAATCTTCATATGGTAATAAACAAGCATGGTAAGTTTTGAGTAGATCTCACTTAAATCGTTAAGATGAGTAATGCGTACAATTTTTTTTACAAAAATATTCCATGGCAAATAGGAAGACAACACCTTTTTAATGGTCCGATCATATGCGAATCTTCACTAAGTCATAAACAAACGGCGCTTTTTTGTTTTATTCGAATTTATTTATTCATTTATTTAGTTTTTTGTGACGGAGGGTGCGAAAACATGTGTCTCTCATAATAAGCGAGCGGAGCTCGCTCTTTATGGTAAATGGGTGGTTTTAAGAACCCAGTCATCTCCTCTTGGAACCTTCAACACCAAATCTCATCAACGGCGAGACTATGGGATTCTGGGTACCCGGAGCAATCGTAACTACTCGGCCGTTATTGTTGGCCTAGCGAGAATGGCCGAGTAGTTACGTTTGGTATCCGGGGATTCTGGTCTTGAGGTTTTTTTTTACCGAAAACATTGAATTCGAGTTACAGTTAACATTTACTAGTACCTGATATTTAAAAATAAAAAATAAATAAAGCCAAATATTTTTGTGTGTGCAGATTGAATTCCAACTTGAGTCGAGAATGGCCGGTTGCTACCGAAGGTGTGACCTTTGACACAATATACGTCGTCTGCATTGTTTTGACATCGTCTGACAAGTTGAGCAGCTTTGACAGAAGTATTTCATTGTATTTTCTCCAGGTAGCTTTCACAATCCAATTTTTCGCAATGAGTGACCATATTTATCATTGTAAAGTTCCGTCAAATAGTCCAATTACGGAAAGGGTACAGGGAAATGGTCAATATTCGAATCGTCGATCGTATGCAAATGTTGTTAAATTTGGTGTTGATGATCACGATTACTTTTACAAACAGATTTAGAGTATGCAGAAAATGAAATTTATGAACCAGAAATAAATATTTTTGAGAATGATCACAGCTATTCCCACTGCTCACCTACTGACCCAATCATCATTGAAAATAAAACTGACAGATCTGGTGCTTCTGACTTTCAACATCAATGTCATCATGCTCATTCACTGAAGTTAGTCAGATTACAATCACATCAAACAACTCCCAGAAAGGGCCAAAAAAAAAACAGTAACAACCAATTCTACACTTCTACGACAAAAAGTTGTAATCCTAATACTCGCCCTGTAAATATGGATTGTACGACTTCAAATTCTATTTCATCAGTACATGTACCAATAACTGAAAAAGTGTCACTTGATGTGAAAAGTTCTTCCCCACTAGTTACAAGAAAAAATGGTAAACAACATGCAATCATTCAGCTTCAAAATTCAGTTCCTTCATCATCTTCAAAACTATCCATTGATAGAACAATATACAATGTTTTTTTCTGTTCCTAGTGATGGAAATGGTTTTTTCCATTCATTGAGCTATTTAATTAATGGAAATTTTGCAATGGCATCAATTTACAGGGAGATGATATGTTCACTTATCATTCAAAATTGGTCCACATGGGAGGAAAAAATTCAAAATGCTTACAACAACACTGTAACACTACCAAAATATATACAAACTATGTTGTATGGAAATGAATGGGCAACATGTGCTGAAATTGAAGCTGCCACTAATCTCTTTATTATTAAAACAAATATATGGCTTCAGGAAGTGTTTCCAAAAGAACCAACAACAAATGGCTACAGAAAAATAACTTTTTGTTCTGATAGTACCAATACAGAAGTTCACATGTTGTTTATCTGGGGCCCACTTTCAACCAATGAAAAAAGTAGCAAATACCTCTTCTTACATTTTGCTTACTTCTGTTAAAAAAAAATACAGTCATAAAATTCAGAGTGGCAATCAAAATTCCACACCAACCAACATTCTTAAAAGAAAAATGTTCTCACCACCAGCCAGAGATTCTAAAAAGAGACAGATTTCAACTTCTGAACATCAGTTAATTTATACTGCTGAAATTTTTCAGGAAAATCCTTCACAAATACTTACTGTGTGTATACCTTACTTCATCATGTTGACTTACTGGAAGTCCAATACCAACACAATAGGATCCAAAAAATTATCAAAACATAAAGAGTTGTGATAATAAATCTAGAACCTGTAAATTGTGTGTCCAAGATTTTGGACAAGTGGTTCTTTTTATTATATATCAGTAATTAATCTCCTTACAAAAAAAATCATTAGGTGAAGGACAGTTGGTTATGGGAATATCATATTTACTGAACTTAATTTATTTTCAGTGGTTGATATATTGTTGAAATTTAGACTTAAAGGTGGGTGATGTGAAAATCGTTAACCTTATCTCTTTGTTCTTGGTCTTAAAGTTTAATAATTTAAATTAAATACATTTACTTAAGATTCAAATCATCATGCTAACACAATCAAGTTGCACTGTGTATAATAAGTAAATGTCATGTTTACTTAATGGTAATCTAGTACTAACATATTATGATTATGATCAAGGGAACATTCAAACAAGTCATCAAATCATTTAAAAAGTTGGATAAATTAAAGCCTGTAGATTGCAGATTTTGGACGACTGGTTCTATTTAGTATGATGATTGCACCATACTATGTACATCTCAAATTTTTACAAAGAAATCACTTATGTGGGTAACTGTTGGTCATTGGAAAATTACTAACATTTTTTACCAAGATTGGTTTAGATAGTTTCGACTTGAAGGTGGTGTTGTGAAAATCGCTAACCTTCTCTAAACTTAGAATCATTCACCTCTTTGAAAAAAATACTATAAAGATGTTTACATATCCAAGACAAATATACCCTGAAGTTAGGACAAAATCCCATTCTACCAATATGAGCCTCTGGTGATGAGAATGTGCATACAATTTTCATATCAAAAAGTAAGTGACGGAATTTTGGTTCCTGCATGGATGATAATTAAAATTATCTTCACTGACTTCATACTTTGATTATTTGACAGTTTGCATTTCTTTCAATACAGATACTTACAGGTCTATCCTCAAAAGGGAGACTAAGATGTAGTCAGGTCAATGGATCATGAAATTTAAAAAATACACATCTTATTGTATTTAAAAAATTAATTTATACAAACAAATTGGAAATTACTAGTAATTTCAGGGAAAATTGTAAAACTGTTTAGAAAAAAAAACATGTTCATGTTTTCATTGAACACTAAAAACTATTCAATAAAATAGGTGTAATCAACTATAATTACTAAAGTTTGATTTATGTTTGAAATAGAGGAAATTTGTCCAAAAAAAGAAATTTTAAACTACAATTCTTACATGTGGATCAAGGTCATTGCAATGTATTGTTTGAAAATTTAAGTTATTTTCAATTATTGCAAAAAATTGACTGTAGACAGTGTTCAATGTGTTGTTAAATACTGTTTTGTTTTATTGCATGATTTTTTTTTAAAGAAAAACTGCTATATTGTAATTTAATAGAAACTACATGTACATGAATTGTATCTGAAGGTTTTTTTTGTGTTTCAATTGCACTTTAGATTTAAATTTCTCATATAATCATAAAGACCTATGTGTATATTTACTATATTTGTATATTTAAATGTTCATTTACGATAAATATATAAATATATATATATATAAATGTTGTTCAGAGATGTTTATGGAAATATATGATTTCCTTTTTACAATCATCCGATGCAATAATTTACACATTCAGTATATAAAACCATCAGGAATAGGATCTAGTCCTGTGATATTATATTTTAATTTAAAAATAAATATCATTTTCTTTAAGTAAAGAGATGTCAAAGAACAGAATAATGAGAATTATCCTCCACAACTGATTCATGTAGCATGATACAAATTATGTTTTATTGACAAATGGAGATACTGTACCTTACCATCAAATTGTAAGTATAAAGACAATTGTATAGTGTATTATGTTGTATAGTCTATGGTCATATGAAATACAGAACTCTCTTATTTAAAGGATATTGTTACTCTACAGTTGGTAAAGGAACATTTCATTTCCAGCATATCACAATGTGATCATTAGCTATAAAAAAAAATATATATATATTTGCTTCGCTCGCTTTTAAGGTAGCACCTTCAACATATTAGAAGTATGCACCACATGCACTTGTTTCTATCAATGGGGGGTCGACTATCAATGTATAATAAAAGAAGGTAGCCGACTCGGAAATATACCCCCTCCGCTTCAAACACAATTTATACCATGTTCTTCGCGATTTCGTACGCTTTCCGCGTGTCTAGCGCTTCTACATATATTATTCTTTCAAAATATGTCAACAAAGTTTATCTCCTTACGGTTCTCTCTCTAAAAATAGCAATCTTATTTTGTAAACAGGAAGACAAATTACTGTTCTTCGGGAGCGTTTCAGGTTGTACCTGCCTCATATTAGGGAGAGACATAAAAATCTTAATTCTTCTCTGCCTAGATTCATTCAAGGCTAATAATCATTGTCATATTAAATAATTCAGTTAAGCAAGGCCACGTGGTCAGCTTTTCATGATCATATGTATATACAGAAAATTATTACTTATGTTAGGTTATGGTGTTTAACGCCACTTTCAACAATCTTTCAGTTATATCGTGCCGGTCAGTGTTATTGATGGAGGAAACCGCCGCCCTGGGGCAAGTCACTGACAAACCAGAAAATTATAAAACGATGCTTACATACCTTATATACGCCATCAATCAATTTCTCCATAGTTAGCAAAAAAAAAGTATATCTACAATTATTCTGTTCAATAATCATGTTATTAAATATTGAACGCCCAATCGCAAGTCAAGCAAACAATTAATTATGAAATGTACAGTTTATTACTGTAATTATTCTGGCTGTAATATATATATATATATATTACTTGTGAACAAAGAACCACATATTATTGACTATATATTATTCATCCCTTTTGTGTATCTCTTTGGATCATTATGCACAACTTTCAAAAACAGTCGATCATGTGTTCCATATTTATTATGTGTTGAAAACGATAAAACAATATTTTATTGCACAATTTTTATTATAGTAAAAGAATTTGTGAAGAGAAATTTAATTCGAGTAAATGTTGTCTTCTTAATATTTTGAAGGGCCCGGGTGGCTCAATGAGTTAGGTAGTTGGATTACCTAACAACTCATACAATCCTATCCCCAATACGGCGTGTGTTCGCGCCCGACTTTGTAAACTACAAAAAGGGTGCACTCGACTCGCAGCCGCAAGTGATAAAGTTTATACCAGTTGCTTGCCCATTGTCGGTGGCTCTCCCCGGGTACTCCGACTTCCTCCACCACTAAAACTGGTCGCCATGATATAGCTGAAATATTGCTGAAAGTGGCGTTAAACACAATAAATCAAATCAAATCTTAATATTTTGTAGCATGAACATTAGGCAATAAATACTAATACATGTACACAGTAATGTGTCTGAGTGTTGCTTAATAAAATCTTGAAAATTTTGAGTAATGAGCATTACAATCTGTGCCACTTATTGGATGAGGAGACCGCGACAGTTGATCGGGCCGCTGACACCCACTTGTATGGGTAGGCGTCTGAAAAATATTAGAGGTGGTATATTGGGCGATTCCACATCAGTGGTGCTAGACTTGTGGACAAACGTAAGCGATCTTATCCACGCGGATACCAGACTCTGTAACCTTGTACAGAATTAAAATATACACACGATATTGTCTGCCTGTCTGTCTGTCTGTCTGTTTGTCATACAAAAAACGCCCTTAACATAATTGTTGTCTTTTATCTTTGGCAATGTTTCAAGCATATGGGGGGATTAAATTAATGATTATTTGAAAAATGAATACATATTAGAAACAAAGTGATTAGAAACTAATAAGCAACACGTAGATTGTAACATTCATAATTCAACACATAGTATTTCTATGTTTTCACGGGAGGGCGCGTACGAGCCCTCTGGTCCTTCTTCACTGAACCAACAGGCCTAGTGTAGGTGTAGACACGTCGTTGCACACGGTCACGTTATCCTGACTCCGTAACAACCAGTGTTTGCAATACATTACTACTAAATTCTACGTGCTCAGCGGATAAGCAGCAAATCATAGGTTTGAACAGACTGGGACTGGAACCCACACACACACTCGATGCATGCACGCGTACCATGACACCGCCAGTGTGGTTTTAAACATTACATAATACTTACAATTCATTGTTAAATCACAATTATAGAAGAATCAGCAAATATTTCACAAATTTCAATCATCAAATATCGTGATATCTCCAAAAATAATGCCTACGGCCTTATCCCTTATTATACATAACTAAAGATTCAACAACACGTTTAAATTCCACGGAAAGATGTATTGTTTTAATTTTAAAACTTTCCCAAATGTTATGACCTTGAAACTAAGCCAAGTATAAATAACCTCTCGATATATTTTAAATTAATTATTCACAAAATATTTCTTTGTCCGAGAAATCAGACATTATGTCAACAAGGAAATATATTTAATCGTGTATTAACCTATTTATAGATTTTAATATATTACTAAACATGTTTAAACATTTTAATTGCTTGATATTTTTTAATGTATGAAGTGAAGTGGATTATTATGCAAGATTCAATAATTTATATGATATTATAGCTTAAATAACCAATTTCCATATATCATATCATAGATTAAAGTACAGGGCATTTTCAATTTCAATCTGATTATGAATAGCGAATTGGTTGCTAGATTGACCCTGGTATATACATTGTATATCCCATTTTTAGACAACAAGCATTTCTTATCTAGGGGGTGGACGAGCTGGTTTTTTTTTTTTTTTATAATAAATATTCATGTCTAGCCAGAAAAAAATCTAATGCAGTAACCATGTTCGACTCTGTTAAAACACGCGTCATCTCAGAGACGACAAATGTATCCTGTCGGAACAAAACATTCCATCCCCATTCATCTACTCCCCATCATACCCATCCCACCTTTTTATTTGATTATTTTGTCTGTAATAGATTGTCAACATAATTAATGTAAATATTTTTTTTTTTAATGTGAAATAAAGTTAGATACAATTAAAATGAAAATAACTTGTACTTGACAACAGTAACGGATTGTTTACCAACAGTTCAATCCTTAACATTTTCATCAATTTAGTTTCAAACTACAATGTATAATAATAATAGAAAATTCCCATTACCCATTAAAGCCTTGTACAAACATTTCTTGTAGTAGCTCTCATCCATTGTCAACCACAAATAGGATTAAACTGATGATGACAAGAGAAAGTTTATTCAATAATAATTTGACCAGTCCATTTACCATATACAGTGAAACACATCTTAACGGAACCTCCTTCAGACTAAAGTTTGTGCACGGAATAGACAGGTGTTTGGTTAATGCAGGTTGAATTAGGAAATATTTCTTACACATGGACTTTATTTAAAGTTCGGTTTAAACAGGATTTCGGTTTAGTCAGGGTTCGGTGTATACAAGTTACATTGTAATTAGTGTAGTTAATAGTTCATTTAATAATAATTTGACCAGTCCAGTTAAATAGTTTATGTAGTTAATAGTTCATTCAATAATAATTTGACCAGTCCAGTTAAATAGTTTATGTAGTTAATAGTTCACATAATTACTTTAATTTAACAATTATCCTAAATTCAATATTATCTGTAGATCCATAATTTTGTAATTATGTTCATTTGTATGTGATGGATTTTATGTGACATGTAGTCGTTTAACGTCCAACGGCAAATATTTCATACATATCTACACAGTACGAGAATAAGTTCAACAAAATGTAGGCTATATATTATACAGATATGAGAGAGGAATGGTACAACCTAATCTCGTTGCGATTTTACCTCCGAAGATTTCTGTTTTGTATCTCCTGACAACTAGGTTGAGATTTTCCTTCCGAAGCTATTTTCTGCTGTGCCTCTCCGAAACTGGCGATAGCTTCCTCACACCAGATACACAGCAGAAAATAGTTTCGGAAGTAAATTCTCAACGAGATTTTGGAAAACTGCGACGACTTTTGACAACCACTGGAAAAGTATGGAGAGTATGACTATCGAAACGAAAAATATATCGTTTTGTAACGGCCACAACTCACCCACTGTTTTTCTGAAATCTACAAAAAGTGGTTTTAGCGTACTATGAGCTTGGCACTCTCAAAACACGGCATCCTCAATGTCCACGACCAGGCTGTCCATATTAGAACCTTCCATGTCCACGGCCAGGCTTTTCATATTAGAACCTTCCATGTCCACGACCAGGCTGTCCGTCAATCGGCAAACCTCGGGTGAGTCCGCTTCTCTCCCTCAATCCCTCGGCTGTGATACGGAATTTGATATGCGTCTACGCGTCACATTTCTTCGCCGGAAGACCATATCACTTCAATCAAACATTGCGCACCGCGAATAAGTTCTAAAATGGCGACATGCGATGAGTGTATAGATTTTGCTTTGAAAAATAGTGGTCTTTGATGAAGGTACGGAATCAGCCGACGTTGCGACGAATGAAAATATATTATTATTGGACGAATATTCGAAAGTGAAATTACTTTAATACCTCCTTTATTGAAGCTTCCGAAAGTAGTTCCAATGGAAGCTATCGTAATACGGACGAGGTTTGATGAAGCTACGGAATCGGCCGAAGTTGCGACGAGTGGGCTGTCCATATTAGAACCTTCCATGTCCACGGCCAGACTGTCCATATTAGAATATGCCATGTCCACGTCCGGGCTTTTCATATTAGAGCCTTCCATGTATATATGTACTAAATTGTTAAACATAGCAAATGTCCAAGTTCTAATATATTAGAACATGACAAAATTTAAAATATAACACTTTGGGTCCATAATACTAGTTTAACTCCGCCACTTTTAATTGAAGTACCTGTACCAAGCCAGGAAAGTGAGCTGTCGTGTATTTATGTTTTACTGGTATCAATTTTGCATACTTCTACCATTTTTCTATTTGAATTTGGAACTTTTACGACAGTATGGTATTTTTTTCATTTGATATCATAACATTTTCAATAGAAATGCGATATATCATTTCTCCCAAAGGTACAACTCTCTGGATAAGGGTGTCACTGAGTTTGTGGGATAAAAGAAATGCGTACGACATACATTTCCGACCATTATCACATATTTTATTGAAATAGCACCGAATTTGCATGTGTAATACAAAAACATAATTTGCGGCGTGTTATTTGCCCCCAGGGCAATAACATTTTACGAGGACAATAACATGTTATCTACCCTCTTGTGAAGGGCAATAACATGCTATCTGCCCTGGCAAAATATGTGATAAATAGATTAATACATGGCTTTTTTCATAAGTCGAGGGCTGATAACAAGGGAAATATGAAAAGGCCATGTCTAATCTATAATTATCCGGGTCGTTCGATTCCATTCTTCACTTATTACTGCATTCGTTTTTAGATATTACATGTATTTAACTTTACCTCAATCTCATTAAAATTAGTGTTTGTCGATCATTATTTATTTATTTATTTATTTATTTATTTATTTATTTATTTATGAACAACATCCCTTATAATGTTACGTCAGGGTTAATAAAAGTGAGCATACACTGACGGGGTTGTTGTCTGATTGGACAATACATTTAACTGTCTTGTCTTATTTTTAAACGGCCAAAGATGAATGAAAGGCTATCTGACATGACTCCATACAGGATACTAATGTATCAACGAACAAAATGTTAAAGGAGACAACTTTCTTTTCATAACTAACATCTAAGTTTAATTAGATTGAACTCGATCTTGACTTTTCCCGAATATGCATGAAAAATTTACAGCTAGACGTTAAGCAACAAAAAACTAATATCTGAAGCTCTGATGATTTTAAAAAAGAATTATTTTTCAGTATTAATAAGTTTTCGGAGGGGGTCAAAATTTCCACAATTATACATGTAATTATGGTACCATCATCGGTAACTCACGATTGATCACGCTTCAATACTTCCCCCTCATCACCTGTGGGTCAATTTAAAAGAAAACTTTCGGGTTTATTCCGTAACTGATCTGTATTAGTAGTTTCCATAGCAACATAAAATCACTCACATTTTCCTATTACATGTAGCTAGACGGATTTATCATATTATGAACGATCCTATAGACGGGGTTATCACCAGCTTATCTCAAAACCACGGGGGTTGCCATTAAGAGGTCACGTGCTGCGTCGGCCATAACAGTCGTGAAAGATAACACACTTGCATCAATAATCTATAGTAAACATTAGCTGTCTTTTATTTTCACATCGATTTTTTTGGGGGTATTATTTCTTGTATTTAAATTATGGCCAGTGAAGTAAAATATAAAAAGGTGGTGAAAATTCGTGTGCCGTCAACGGTTGTTCAAATAATCGCCGTAAATTAAATGAATGGAAACAAACTTTTTCTGAATTACATAAACAAAAACATGAAGACTGTTCTTGTATGATTCCATATAGACTACATACGATGCCCTCTAAGGAGTCAATACGATTACAGTGGGCAATCGCTTTAAATAAAAAAAAATATCTCCCCAACTAAGTAGGTATTTGTTTGCTCGGAACAGTTTTTGGACGGAAAGCCGACAGAAAGAAACCAAATTCCACAACTTAAGCTGGGGTATGAAAAAAAGACAACCCCTGGCCGGCGAAAACTGATGAGACATTAACCCGAAAGTAAAACAAACGAAACTAATACAGGAAGAAAGCGGTGCGGGGATATATTCCGATGATCATGTTTCTACATCTTCAGGACATAAAACGGAACACCTTCCAGAAGCTATCTGTGAATTTAATGGTCTTGAACCGTCAAGTGTTAGCGCCGGGACACTATACAAATATTCAGACTTTTTGGGAAAAGATGATCACACATACGCGAAACTATGGACTAACAACCAGACTACGTTTACACAGACAAAATTACCTTGTATGGACGAAAAGGGTGTTCAAGTTATGACTGAAACCGGTACGATGTCGGCAGAAGGCAGTATAGTGACAGATTGCTACTCTGTTGTATACCGGGCGAACGAAAGTGGTATTTTTTACTTTGGTTGAACTAATGAAAATAGAAAATACATTATCTTTCCAACTCGATGTCGCCGATCAGTTGCTTCTTGTGTTAATGAAACTAAAATTAAATTTACTGTTCAATGATTTAGCCCGTAGATTTGGAATTTCAAAAGGCTTAGCCAGTAGAATGTATAATTCATGGATGCCAGTTCTTGCTGAAAAGCTTCAAGGCTTGGTAGTTTGGTTGCCGCGTGAAACTATACGAGCAGTCGAGCATACGAGTAGTCACCATTGCTGATGAGATGACGAGTAACACCTCAGAGTAAATCCCTAAAATAAAAGGGGGGGGTAGTGTGTGTTATAATTCTGATTTCACCCATGTTTTTTTTTTAAATATGTGTATTGCATTACCTTTTTATTAATTGTCAGTAATTTTAGAACAAAGTTGCAGTTTGTAAGATTTTTTTTACAAAGATATTTCATGATGGCATGTGTATAAATAGATTTTGTAGGGAATATCCTGTCGATTGTTGTTCTTGTTTGTGTATAAATATGTACACCTGTGTGTTTAATGATTTTACTAAATAATCGTAATTTTACAGATATCCTGTATGAAGTGTATAATCTTATTAAATCACCACTTGGAATAATGGAATAATTTATCATAAATATATAGACAATATTGATATTACTTAGAGGAAAAAAGGGGGGAGGGGGGTATGTGACGCGATTATTTATGTCAACGAACACACAATTTCAATATAAACAAACACTTTTATATAGTGTGGATCATACATTGTATCTTTTATAAGATTAGGAAACAAACAAACATTTTCCTTCAAAAATCGTAAACTTCTGCGAGTATGTAATGCTTGTTGTATCTGCGTGTTTATCTACATTCACGACCTTAATGGCGGACGAAACAATTATGTCACATAGTGGCGGCGTGCAGTACTAAGGGGGATAATTTGAAAACATATTCAACTATTACGGTCATAATTAGGTTCGATAACTCTGTAATTACTTTTCGACTGGTACCTATATTTTCTCCGGAACTATGCAACATACCAGTCATAATCAGGTTCGATTACTAGAATCTGTAATTTAAATTAATTATGATCTAGCTTTCGATAACCCGTTAATATCAGAAACATATAAATTGATATGTCTCTGGTCATATATTGTACTGATATAACATGTAAAATGCATTTTTTAGGTAATCATTGAATTCATTAATTTATCTGAAAAACAGATGAATTATTTAAAGTAACTTTTACATTAAAATGTGACATTTACTATTAAAATTATTCCATTAAAAAAAATCGGTTCAAAACAGTAAGCATTCTTGCAGCAAAAAGTGAAGATTTAGAAAATTATATTCCTATGCTCGAGGCTACAAAAGGTTTTGGAACACGAAATAATCGCTTAGGAGATGGAAAGGTTAGCCGAAAGCGGGATGCATAATGTTTTTTTTTTTTTTT
>MJUT01028008.1:118476-132462 GCA_002080005.1 Gigantidas platifrons | reverse complement strand
ATTACACCACCGATGAACCCATGATCTACCACACTCGAGGCGAGCATGCTAACCATTCCACCACCGATGAACCCATGATCTACCACACTCGAGGCGAGCATGCTAACCATTACACCACCGATGAACCCATGATCTACCACACTCTAGGCGAGCATGCTAACTATTACACCACCGATGAACCCATGATCTACCACACTCTAGGGGAGCACGCTAACTATTAAACCACCGATGAACCCATGATCTACCACACTCTAGGGGAGCACGCTAACTATTACACCACCGATGCGGTCCAAAATGTATACAAATGTGCTATTTACAGAGAATAAGAAAAACCATTTACTTACCTGGTCGTGCTAACAATATTCCATTCAGACAATGAATTTCCTGGTGATATACTTGAATTGATGCTTTTAGCCAGGTTGAACTTATTTAACACAAATTATAGGTAGTTAATCCTTTTTAAAACCATTTGGGAGATATAACTACATTTGTCGGTGACGTGTTGTCAAGGAGATTCGCAATGTGAAACATGAAGACAGAATTATTGTGAAAAAAAAACATTGCTTTGATAACGTGTACAATATTTATTACATTTTATCGATACAAGAAATTGTATCTATATATGTCTCATAATTTGCATTACATAATTTAAGAGTGACCTTGTAAACAACACTTGTAAACAAATGTGACTACTCTGCATATTATGTTATTGAATTATTAAGACATGTGATTTCATATGCATTAAAATCAGTCAGTAGGACAGCGCACGACCGTCTTGACATCATTATAGAACCCGGGCAAAGCAGTGCACTGGGGCCCCTACCAACACTGACACTCAGAGGAATAAAAATATGCATGTAGATGTTCGGTGAGCTTAAGGGTATAATTTGGCTAGTTAATCAAGCCAGGGGTATGAGACAAGGGATAGAGAAACCAGACAGGGAATATGAACCCGTATCTCATGTGAAGATCCCGAATAACATATCTTATCCACACGTATCCACACATGTTACAATCACACTGTTGTACACTGAGATTTTTAATTTATCTACAGTCCTTTGATAGTAACAACAAATATCGATAGTATGTCATTTCACCTTCATAGCAACATCTTTAAAAGAGAGAGACAGTCATGGTCGTGATCATAGTTGGATTTACAACTACCTGTGCTATCAATGTCTATAACCACTAAGGTTGTGAGTTCGATCCTTACTCATGGCGGGGTGTACTCGATACAACATTATGTGATAAAGTTTGTCAGTGACCTGCGACAAGTAGTATTCTCCAAACAAAAGGCACTGTCCTTGGTCCCGAAATCTTTAAATAGCCCCACGAAAAACCTCATGTAAATGCCTCTTTCTGCATCACGTCAGAAGAAAAACAATTGCTTGCACATATGACTACAGAGAGTAGGTATAAAAAAAAACAATACGAATATGCAGATATATATTGTTCAAATATTCCCTTCACCACCCCTCGAGTTATCTCTCTTTTTTATCAAATATTTATCATAAAAATATTTCTGTTGATTTCTTTTATTTTTCTGTGAGTATTGCGATTTCTTAGCTTTATCCATATTTTATTGAAATAACGCCGAATTTGCATGTGTAATAAAAGCATAATTTGCGGCGTGTTATTTCCCCCAGGGCAATAACATTTTACGAGGGCAATAATATGTTATCTGCCCTCTTGTGAAGGTTATCTGCCCTGGCAAAATATGTGATAAATAGATTAATACATGGCCTTTTTCATATTGCCCTTGTTATCAGCCCTCGACTGATATCGTCCCTCGGGCTATTTTAAAGCCCCCTGGCCGATATCAAGGTCTCGGGCTGAAAACAAGGGCAATATGAAAAAGGCCATGTATTAATTTATGAATATCATGGCACTGCGAACAAGCTACATTTCGATAAGATGGTGATGGTTTCCACTTTGTACTAGACCAATAGTTGTTAGGTCACTGGAACAACAGTCCGTGGGTAGACATGTCGCTCCACTCGGACACATTGTGCTGAGTCCGAGCCAACCAGTCATTGCCCCTACGCCTTAAAACTTCATGCTTAGCGTACAAACAACAAATACTAATCTTACAGTTCTGACTCGACCGGGATTCGAACCCACGATCTACCGCATTTAAGACGGGCATGCGAACCATTGCAGACATATGCGGTTGATTTTATATATTCAGTGAAGAAACTTTGTGTATACTTATAAGTAAAGATCACAATAGTATGCATTTCTTATTCTAAATGTTCATCAGAACCATTTTTGTTTCTTCACAATACTACACATTATATTTAGAAAGTTACTTTTTTCACGGGTTACAAGATGGGACTCTGCACTCAAATGACTATTGAAGTTGATAACAGACTGATCTCCTTTTCGATAATGTTTATTTTGAAAGTTCATATCAGATGAAATAAACCTTAAACAATGATAAATACCATCGTCACCGTGCCTATATTATTAATTCAATATACTTCACAACATGCTTGAGGAATGTTTTGAATTTTTACATGTGAAAGTCGTCGTACGAGCTTTTTTTCTTTGGACCAATTTTTGTTTGGGAGATGGGGGTGTATTTCTGACAAGGGTAAATTGAGTTTTTCTTATTGTTTGGCATAAACAATCTATAGAAAAAACCAATGACATTTCTTGAGTAATAATAAATATACACTTCTTCAAAATACATGCAACTGTGCAGTATATAAATACAAATTTGTGAACAAGTTTTCAATTTAAAATTAATTGTGATGAAGCAGAGGATGAAATTCACTTCTTTTCACAATGTCAATAAAAAATAAACGTAAAACATTTTTCCGACATATTCTAAGGCCCCAGAGATCTGATTATCACCTCGGCCGATGCGGCGGCCTCGGTGATAATCAGATCTCTGGGGTTGATAAATCATGGTATTAACCTCATCCAAAGTCATTAATTGTATAATGTTGTATCGAGTAGTGTACGCCTCGCCTGAGCGGGATTCGAACTCACAACATTAGTGGTGACAAGCACTGATTACACAGGTAGTTGTAAATCCAACCACCATACGATCACGGCCACGACGCCCCCTCTTTGGATGTCCATGATTATATTAAATCTGTTAGAAGTATTAGTTATGATTGTTTTGTCTAAGGAGTAATGGTCTTGAATCAACTGATTCGACCTTTCTTGTTAGACATTTACTACGAGCATTCATTGACCCTGTTATTGTACAGTCCATATTTATGGTGTCTTTCACCTTTGTGATAGTATGATAGTATGTGATCTTTTTGAGTGGAAGCGAATCTGTACAGGGTTGTTTTTTTTTATAGTTTACTTATAAATGTATTGCCGTCGGAGTTCCAGTTGTCGAAAGGTTGGGGTTGGGAGCTCATTAAAAACCTGTTCAACCCCGCCACATTTCTGTCCATGTCCCAAGCCAGGACCTGAATATCCAACGTCACATGTCGTGGTATTTTATGTTCAGTGGGTTCAATTAAAATTTGCAAAAGATTTGTTATACAGCATTTAATTTATTTAAATTCTCAAGAAGAATAGTAATAATGGATAATTCTTCAAATCTTTGGAACACCCGGGGGTTTGTCTCCCCTTAAGCCACTATCCTGTACCAGTTGGGGACATATGTTTTGTCTAGATGTCACCCCCCTTTTTTTTTTACACACACACACACACACACTTAAAAACATCAAAAATTGGTCTCAAGTCTATTGTTTGTCAGAAACTTGTAAAAAGTTTACATGACAATAAATATTGAATTATACTACAAATATACATCATGCAATATGTTATTAAAACAAAAATATCTATAAAAGAAAAGGACCACTTAGTAAAAACATCTGATTTATGAGGTAAGGAGCTCTGAGCTCTGTCATCATTTACATAACATTTAACACTTTAACAAAGATAGATGTCTCTATTATTGTTCTATACAACTTCACATTTACATTGTACTGATACAGACAAAATATACAATAAGAAAACAAATTAGAATTTAAATAGCATTTAAAGCTATGTAAATAAAATAAAAATCCAATTACCAAGAGGGTGTGAGTCCATTAACTATTTTAACCCCGCCCCTTTTTTGTACCTGTCCAAAACCATGAACTGGATTTTCAACGTCATATCATATCATGGTCATTATTTGTGTTCAATGCACAGGAACCTGTCTCGATCAACGTATCTTAACTGTCAACACGAATGGACAGTATGATTATGATTGATTGATGTTTAACGTCCAGCGAGCAATTGTTCAGCTATATTCAGGACGAAAAAAAATATAAACGCCACGGGACTCGAAACAATGAAATGTGATGGGTAGGGACGGAGAATTTAGCCAGTGCAACAGGTCTCCTATGTACCACTCATCATGGGCATAATGCTCATAATGAGCTGTTACGCTGGTTTCTTTAACGTGCGAAGAGGGTGGCAATCTCTCAACACGGGACCTCGGTTTTATTTACGTCTCATCCGAAGTACGGGTTGGTTGTGAATTTATACATCTCGCACAACCGACGGACGCCCCTTCAAGCCGAAGAAGCTCTCGGTCCCATTTCTATATCCCGGGGTTCCCGCGGGGTTGGTCCCTTTTAGAGGAATAGTGCCTCTATAGGACGGAGAAACCTGGTGCGAATGGGTAGTAAAGATACGTTGATCGATAGTAAGTGTCTGTTGTTAAATGGCTTCAGGTGAGAGGCGATTGTTCGTTTAGTTGACAATTGTGGAATTGCACCACCGTCGCTGTTTAAATTTTCTGTCCATAATAACCCGATCTTTATAAAAAAAAAATCCTTGTTTAATCCTAATTTAAATAGTGTGTTATTTAAAATAGCTATGCGAATGTATTTTTTTTTACCTTGAATGTTTGAAATTCCATTATATTCTAGACAGGTAAATGAAACTATATATAATTGACCTTTAATTATTTATATCTTTGTGTGTTTACAACATGTAAAAATATTCTATGTTTAAAAGGTATTGATAATTACCTTAAACGTGTATTTTATGTTCCCAATGTGTAAAGAAATAAATAATTTAAAATATATGTTTTTTAATATTGAAACAAAAATAACAACTTTATTAATGAGTGCATTCGTTCTTTCTTGGTCTATACTAGAGAACTCGTACAATGTAATATTCTAAATTGGTCAATATGTTCTAATAATTGTTCAATAACACTATCATAGTCGGACCCAGAAGGATTGGGGGCGCCCAAAGACCGTTACAGGGAAAGCCAAAAAAGAGGGATTCCGCTGTGCCCAAATTGTGGTCCGATTCCACATGTTAGACCCAAGAATGTAGCTTTTTTTCAAAGTCTACTGATTGATAGATTATTGGTTAACATCCAGCAAGCAGTATTTCAGTTATATTGAGGACGAGTTCAATAATTTATAAAAACTACATCTATATATAGAAATGAAAGAAGGGATAAGTCAACCGTGTCGACGAATTTTACCATTCAAAAAAACATTGAGAGTTGGGTAGGGACGGAAAATTTAGTCTTCTGTGGTGGTTATGTACAACGCTTTTCGAAATCTACAAAGGATGCCTTTAGCGTGCAGGGAGCGTGGCACGCTTCAACAACGGTATCTACTATGATTCACGGTCCCGAAAATACCCCCAAAACAATCGAGAGGGATCATCGTCTAACCTATCCGCCACTCGGGCCCCAAGTCTTTACTGTTATTGCCCGAAAATACCCCCTAAAACAATCGAGAGGGATCGCCGTCTAACCTATCCGCCACACGGGCCCCAAGTCTTTACTGTTATTACCCGAAAATACCCCCTAAAACAATCGAGAGGGATCACCGTCTAACCTATCCGCCACCCGGGCCCCAAGTCTTTACTGTTATTTCCCGAAAATACCCCCTAAAACAATCGAGAGGGATCACCGTCTAACCTATCCGCCACCCAGGCCCCAAGTCTTTACTGTTATTACCCGAAAATACCCCCCAAAACAATCGAGAGGGTACGCCGTCTAACCTATCCGCCACCCGGGCCCCAAGTCTTTACTGTTATTACCCGAAAATACCCCCCCCCCCAATCGAGATGGCTTACCCAATCCCCTATCCGCTCCCCGGGACGTACTTAGCAGATCAATGGATTGGAGCCCTGGGATCCCTCACCAGTACCCAGTTGGAAATTCTAGACCCGTCACTGCCTATTATATTTCAAATAAAGTTGTTGGTTTGTGGTGTTTAATGCCACTTTCAACAATATATCATTTATATTGTGGCGGTGAGGAGTACCCGGAGAAAACCATCGACCTGTCGCAAGTCACTCAATGATAAACTTTAACCCATAATGTTGTACATCTCGCCCTGAGCGGATTCGAACAACTTTCAAATAAATTAAAATCAACCTGGAAAATAAAATAAACATACACGTGTTCACAGACAATATCTTCTTTATTACGTACGCGCACTTCATGGCAACCCTTTTTATTTGGATGTCAAACGTAAAAAAAAAAACATATTTGTAAGCTATATATTATAAATATCAATTTAAAATGAAACTAACTTACATATTTAAGTACGTCACATCCATTTAGACAGTGTAAAACGTGTAGTAATTCCACATTTACCTTGAATTTTTTTTTACAAATCCGTTCTATTCAACTGTACAGGTAAATGAAACTTTTATCAACAAATCTAAATACATGTGTATATCATTTTATCACAAAATGCTCAAAAGGGGAAATTCTATATTTATATTTAAACGGATAAACAATTACAATAATGATAGAGTTTAACACATCACACACCCCACGAACCACCCCCTAATCAAAACAAGTGTGGGGCTTGCTGTAAAATTACCAGTTTACCGTTCTCTAATTGAGGATGTACATGTATCAGAATTCATTACGCCCATTTACCTCTCTTGTTGTTTACAAGGCTGTATCTATCCCATTATATGACTATTATGTGTTAACAAATTGGAAAATTATAAAGAATAAATATGACAAAATATCATGTTCATAGACCATTAACATTGTAGGTGATAATTTGGACCAACTGAGTCGTATCATCGTTATGAGATGACATAAACCAAAATATTTATATAAAATACAAGTTGGCGAATCAGAGCATATCAACAAGATCTTCTTTAACAAGTGTCATCTCTGTAAAATGATGTTCTACAAAAACTGAAAATAAGGAAGTATTCTAGAATTATTTTATTATAAACCGAAATACTCTAAGGAAATTGTCTGAAATATTGGTTTTTATACTTTTAACTCTCGATTGGAGCATGATTTTTAATAATTCAAAATATTGATCATATTTCAATGTACTGAACCACAGTCAACTGACTGTAGATAAAACTCTTGTAAGCGGAAGATTGGTTTTATGAGAGAGAGACAGAGAGAGAGAGAGAGAGAGAGAGAGAGAGAGAGAGAGAGAGAGAGAGACTCAAATATTGTTGAAAGTTGCGCTAAATACCATATCTCACAACGACCAACGAGGGAAATATGTAACACATAACTGATCTGGTTTGGTTTGGATTTATGGTGTTTAACGCCACTTTGGACAATATTTCAGTTATATCATGGCGGACAGTTTTATTGGTAGAGGAAACAGGAGGACCCGGAGAAAACCACCGTCCTGCCGCAAGTCAATGACAAACTTTATCACATAATGTCGTACACCTCGCCCTGAGTGGGAGTCGAACCCACAACATGAGTGGTGATAGGCACCGATTGCATAGGTAGTTGTAAATACTACCATACGATCACGGCCACGACGGCCTCCATATAACATAGAAGAGTGATATTTGATTGTTGAGGCAACAAACACAGAGGTATACAACAGGGCATGGAAAGAACAATTCAGTGTTGCCATAAAGATGGGAAAACTTTTATCATTTCTGAAAATCTTATTAAAGTATTACCCACCCACCCCCCTCTCCAAAAACAACAATTACAAAAACAACAGAACTCGCACGTATCCACACATTCTTGTACATAAACTTACAATTTATACAAAAAATATTGCAGCATCATCACCACATGGTTAATTCATATGATTTTTGTTCAATGGTATACCGTCCTCAACTTGGTTTACATTGTGTGCAAAAGGTTAGGCAAACAGTCAATGATGCATGAATAATTATCTCGCTTTAATGAATAATTAATTAAGTGTACACTTTATCTAATTAAAGTCAAAGTGATTAATTACTTTATAAACTGGTATAAAATACAATGTTCAGAGATAACAATAATAACAATCCAGGTGGGAAAAACAGCCAAAGACCAAAAAACAAAATAAAAGATCAAGATTTCAGTAATCGATTTCCAAGATTCAAGATTTTGCTTCCAAATTAACATTAGAGTGAAAAGTGGCGGTGTGTGTTTTAATAAGCTCTTGTAATTAGTGCACGACCTATTAACTAGTTGAGGTTCCACATGGGTCTCTTTCAACCTGCGATGTTAGAGTAAGGGTTAGGGTCTTTAGCGCCACTTTCAACAATATTTCAGTTATATTGTGGAGTTCAGTTGAATTGGTAGAGGAAACCTGAGTATCCGGAGAAAACCACCGACCTGCCGCAAGTCACTGACAAACTTTATCACATAATGCGGTATCGAGTACACCTCGCATGAGCGGGGTTCGAACTCACAAAGCTATTAGTGATAGTCACGGATTGCATAGGTAGTTGTAAAACCAACTAACAAACGATCACTATCACGACGGTCCCCCACGATGTTAGGCGTTTTTAAAATAGTTGAATGTTTACCTTAAGAGAAATAAAACGAACTCATAAAAAAAGTATCATTCGACATTACTACACATTAACTTAAAACCAACTTCTTTGAATTTTATCTTACAACTTGTGATCTCAAGGAGAGATTCTTCGGGAGCTTCCATATATGATATCTAAATTTCTGTAACAGACACACAAATGATTAAAACTTCATACCCCAGTGGGCACGATATTTTATAATGTTGTACTCATTCGGATTTTTATTGTTTACCGATTAACACTTACTAAAGTAATCTCAAGTGGCATTGGATCTTTTCCTTTTAGTTTTATGTAGGTTTGTTTCTTTCCTCTATTACCTACAAGACACTTACTTGACTTGACTGAGTGACAATGCTTGTGTCACAGGGACCAAATTCACTTCGCGGATATCTGGATGTTTTGTGTAATGTTGCCCGAGTCCCGGAATTGTCCATTTTTGGTTACCCCTTCGGCTTTCACTATCGTTTACTAATGATTGATTTGATTTTTGGTGTTTAACGCCACCTTCATCAATATTTCAGCTATATCATGGTGACCAGTTTTAGTGATGGAAGAAGCCGGAGTACCCGGAGAGAACCACCGACCATGGGCAAGCAACTGGTAAACTTTATTGCTTGCGACTGCAAGTCGAGTGCACCTTTTTTGTAATTTACAAAGCCAGGCGGGAACCCATGCCGTATTGGTGATAGACCTGTAATAGTTGTTAGGTAATCCAACTACCTAATTCATTGAGCCACCCGGGCCCTCCGTTTACTAATGAGATGGAAGATAAAACCCAAGTGGTCACTTCAGAAATGATATATGGTCGTCGTTCTGGATGATTTCAAACATATTTCCAGTAGACACTTATGAATATATTTCCTTAATTGGGTTTGGGAATTCGAACGATATGTCAAATACATGTAACTGAAGTAGGCAGTTATCACTCTGCAGTACCTGTCAGTTTTGGTAAAATTGGTGTTGTCGTGTTTACCTTATGTGTCAGTCTTTTTGTATTGTTTTAGTATAAAAAATATATAAGTTTCCATTAAAATTATTTTCAATATTTACATATGACAAGAAAGTTTAAAGATACTATTCTGAAGAACAGAAAATACAATGGCCAACACACAAGCCAAACAATGGCCAACACACAAGCCAAACAATGGCCAACACACAAGCCAAACAATGGTCAACACACAAGCCAAACAATGGTCCACTACACAGCAAACACAGCAAAGTGGGCAAAATCAACAATTACATGTTTATGATGCTAATGTCCTTGTAACAATAATAATGAGGTTTTCTTCGATCGATTCTTCGTTCACCGATTTATTTCAATGCTTTTAAAATAATCAAAAAGGAGGCGGGTACGGATTTATTTTGAGAGAACATTATTTCATTGAAGAATATAGTACAATTTAAGGTGGTAACTTACACTTCAGGTAAAATTTGATCTGCTCGTTTAATTTTCTTATTTATATTGGCAGTGTGTTTAAATATATCCACTGTTATAAATATCAAAATTTTAGCAAATTCCAACCAACAGACTCAGAGCTATAAATTCACTAGCTACATAGCAGCTTTTCTCCCTGTGATTTTGATCACCGAGATGCTTGAAATCTGCATACATACATCGTATGATCAAAACGTTCAACTGATTTTAAAGAGTTATCTCCCTGTAAAACCTCAAAACAGGGAGTAAAACATTGGTAAAATATAGAAAATATTTTCCTCGAAATGAACACATAGAGAAAACATATATCGTATACAACAGGATTAAACTATTTACCATACATTCAAATCAATTTGAAAAACATCGATATTAAAGTTAATCCGATTTAGTGTGATCATGATCAGTTCATCTAAATGTCGTATACGGGGATTTGTAAACTTTTCAAGATGTCAAGATTTTCATTAACTCAAAAACTGAATTAAATTATTGAAAAATTGTTATTAACATTCAATAACAAAAGTAGTGATTGTTACTTGTATTAATATAACAGAGAAACATATATGAAATATCTATTTTCACTAACTCGAAAAGATATAATAATAATAAAAATAATAAAATAGAAATGAAAAAAAAAAATTGATATTGACGACAAATATGAATTATTTATATTAACTGTCCACAGAACAGAGATTTATTTATTTTGAGTTATACGATATTATGAGAGCGAAATCATCCTGGTACATGAAGTAATTTGCTGTCACTGTAGCATAATTGACAATAATCTAACATAAACAAGTAAGGCTAACTTCCGGTAAGACTAACTTCCGGTCCTCCACCGAATATAATGGTTGAGGGTCCGGAATTTCAATTTAACTTAACCTTAGCCTTTGGTATTCTGTCGCCCACAACAATATTTTAAAAAGACATTTACATAAAAGTAACTTGAGATCATAACAAAATTAAAAAAAATATTAACCTTAAAACAGTTGTCATTTCCTGTTATTACTGACTGTAAAAATGTCTGAAAATGGACTCTCTGAAGCCGTCTGGCTCATCACCATTGTAAATTTCAATGGAACGAATGTTGTATCAAAATCTGCATGTCTTACAATTACCCTTATAGTGTATTTTCATATTTTTTATAATATAAATATAATTACGTTATCGTGTTCAGCTTGAGTACGGTAGATTGTGGGTTCGATCCCCGATCGGGTCAAAACAAAGACTATCAGATTGGTATTTGCTGCTAAACACTCGGCATTAAGGAGTAAGAGCAAAATAATGTTGACTCGGAATAAGGATAATGGGTACGAGTGGAGCCACATGTCTATCCATTGACTATTGCTTCAGTGAGCTAGCACTAAAAAATTCAACTAAGCGTCTTGCCCTAGTACAAATCTGACATAATCATCATCACATTGAGGCGTAATTTGTTCTCACCATCACCGATGAAGCCAAAATTTGCTCAATTGGATATAAACATCCAGCACTCATTCTAGTGAGTGTACGTGATTGTTACTTAACGCTAAAAATGAGGAATTTGTCAGGTATATCATGGCAAGAACAAGTTTCCAATCAGAGCCACCAGTTTGTACTTACTCCTTAATACATTCTTGTAATATTACGTGTTTAACGGATAAGCAGCAAATACCAATTCTATAGTCTTTGGTTTGACCCGACCGCGGCTCGAACCCACAATCTACCGCACTCGAGGCGAGCACGCCACTCGCCGTTACATCACTGATGCGGTTGCACTAATTCTAATATAAATGTATATTATATATAAATATATACCAGCCACCTACAATATAGTACTTACCTAGATAGTACGTAATCCATTCATTAATTAACTATTAATTAACCACCTACAATATCCGACAAGGTAAAGTCGTGACTAGACAGAAAAGTAGGCAAAATCAACAATTACATGTTTATGATGCTAATGTCCTTGTAACAATAATAATGAGGTTTTCTTCGATTGATTCTTCGTTCACCGATTTATTTCAATCCTTTTAAAATAATCAAAAAGGAGGCGGGTACGGATTTATTTTGAGAGAACATTATTTCATTGGAGAATATAGTACAATTTAAGGTGATACCATACACCTCAGGTAAAATTTGATCTGCTCGTTTAATTTTTTTTTTTTTTTTTTTGGCAGTGTGTTTGAATATATCAACTGTAATAAATATCAAAACTTTAACAAATTCCAAACAACAGACTCAGAGTTATAAATTCACTAGCAACATAGCAGCTTTTCTCACTGCGGTTTTGATCACCGAGATGCTTGAAATCTGCATACAAACATCATATGAGCAAAACGTTCAACTGATTTTAAACAGTTATCTCCCTGAAGTGTGTGATACCCCCTTAAAGGTGTCAAACAGGGATAGGTGGCCGTACCAGATTTTTGCTATCCTGTTTAGAATTAGACCCTTCGGTTTTTTTATCCCAAAAAGATTTAAATAATTTGGCTTTCCAAACTTTTGGTTTTGAGCGTACAATGATAAAGGCTATTCCATAAACGAGTCATGCGTACTATATTTGATATCAACGTTTTTATTATGAATGAACTGATCAACTTACGAATTCAGAAACAAGCAAACTGCTTATATAAATCTGTCTCGGGGTTTATTTGACATATGTAGTTCCAGAGCATTGATATTCTATTATTTATTATCTACCATTGATTATTCCTTAACAACTTAGCATGTTGATCATTTTGACGGAATAGTGGGTTGTCGGAGAAATGGGCTGTCGGGGCAATGGGCTGTCGGAATAATGGGCTGTCGGAATAATGACCTGACCCCTATAATATACGCTATATGGTTTTGAGGAGAATAATAAGACAAGTATTTGCAATGTTACTTGTTGTGACCCTTATTTCGCTGAGGACATTTTATGCATTGCTGTGTGACCACATAGGTCAGTGTATTATATAATATATAATACACAATTTATATAGCGCTATATATAATAGATAAAAAATTACTCTAAGCGCTTAACATAGTTTAAAAAGAACAAAGACTACAAAAAATTACATGCAAAATAAAAAAAATATTTCATAAACCTATAAAACTTACAAGAAACGAAACATGAAGCAATAAAACTAAAATTATAAAAGAGGAAGAAAGTGATATCGAAACTCTTAACTAAAAGTGATAAAAGTATGAAAATGTGTTTAAAACAACGAGTCTATAATTAAAAAAAAAAATTAAAAGTTTTCCACCAAAATTAAAACATACGTGACTCATATAGAATATAAAAATACATCATTACTGCACACCATCAATTAGATAAAATCAACATAGGCAAGTCTAAAAAGATATGTTTTCAGTTGTTTCTTGAAAATTCCCATTGATTGTTCATGTCGGATGCTGCCTGGGAGATTGTTCCACAGTGTAGATGCTGCCCTGTCAAATTGCCTCTCACCGAATGTCTTTGAGCGCACTCTGGGTTTTGATAGCAGCATGGAATTTTCCGAGCGAAGTGATCTTGTTGGAACATGAATTTTTAACAATTCCTGGAGATAAACAGGAGCACGCTCAGTCAGAACTTTGAAAGTGTATAAAAGCAACTTGTACTGACACCTGTATTTAATTGGAAGCCAGTGTAAAGCCATTAGCTCGGGTGTAATATGGTCGTACTTTCTTTTTCGGGTGATAAGTCTCGCCGCGGTGTTCTGGACCCTTTGAAGTTTCGAAAGAACATTGTTGTTGATACCATAAAGAATAGCGTTTCCATAGTCTATACGAGATGTAACCAGAGTTGCAACTAGTGTCTTACATGCGCTTTCTGATAAGTACGGTCTAATACG
>MJUT01028008.1:64645-81963 GCA_002080005.1 Gigantidas platifrons | reverse complement strand
TAAAATAGAATTCTTGATATGGTCTCTCTCGCTCTTTTATTTTATGGATTTTAGCTGCTGTGTGACTACCTGAACGCATATATGAGTAAATTATAAATAGTTCAGCTTTCCCAATCACACAGTGTCAGTGTTCACGGAACTCTACAGCTGAATCCATGATAATTATTTTACTGCATGGCTCCCCATAATTTGTTTTACAAGTATCTAATTTAAATTGATGCTGCTTTACATATTCCAGTGTCCTCTTCCGATGGCTCGATAAAATCGGAATGGATGCAACATCGTAACCGTCGTTGTCGGATTCGAAATTCAGCAGATTCATGTTCAGACGGGTTGAATTCAAGCTGATCAGCGAAGTACAAGTCATTCTAATATTTCAGGCGGAATACTACAAATACTTCTTTGGCTTTCCGATTTACTTAATCAGATTTGCCGCCATGTATCCAATATCAATAAAAGGGGAACAACTGTAAAATTACTCCTGTTGAATAATTTCGAAACCGGTTGCGAGACGACGAAAAACTGCGGAAAATTAAAAAATAACCTTATTAAATTGATTTAAAAATACATTTTTTTTTATTTTTAGACATTTGCATGTCATTAATACCGTTTCCTGTCACTTTATTGGTTCATTAATATGCATTTGTCTTGTCAGCAGGTGCTCGTTTATATTATGTGACGTTGCAAACTTTACGTCACAGTGAACAATCGAAAGTACCGCATTTGGTCCCTTTTTGTCAGACGCGGTCACATATATTAATTTTACCACGGGTTTGGGCTCAACGCGTTTGAAGGACGTCATATTAGAATTACGTTTTTATTATACAAATTAATTTGATTGATTAATTTCTATATATAACGTTAAATTGTTTTCACTGCGACAATTGTAAATAAATCTTTTCTATAGAACAGGATATGTGATGCATTTTGGTCTTTCTTTTTACATTTGAAAATCGTCCTGATCTTATCTATATAACAATGTGTTAGTATATTCTGTTGTTTGTACGTGATTGACTACACAAACAATGAATACCTGCAATCTATATACAGGTATTTAATTCCTTTCAATTAACTATTGATTTGCATGTCTGGAGTATCCTGTTACACTTCATTGTACATGGCTTAAAATCGGAATACACGTCACGATATTCCTGAAATACTTCTGCAGTTTCAGTTAAAACAAACAATCAATCAAAATCCGTATAAGGAATAGACCAGATAATTATTTGACTACCCAATGTATCATCTGTATCCTGTTCAACAAATGTGTTGCTCTAGATATATTTACATGCATGCATTATGTGAAAAGGAATGCGGAGATGGTAATAGCATTCCCCACAGCGAAGAGCTCGTACATTTTCATTATTTACGCAAAAAAAGATTTTAGAATTTTCTCACTTTTGCTTGCAAAGAGACACGAATGGGAATCTGAACTTATTCAAATTTATTAGGTGAAGAAATAGATTTGAAAGCAAGCAGTATGGCTCTGGCTTCTGCAGCATAAAATGTAGCTGGCATATTGATAACAAAGAGAAGCGACTTGCTGCCAAAATAAAGACGCAATCACAACTATATCGTCATCCTTAGAGTCGCTTGTTTATACACTGTAGTGGTGACAATAAGGGTAATAAAAAAAAATACCGAACTCTGAACAATCTTCCAAAGGGGAAGTCAAAACTCATAATAAGTATATAAACAGACAAAATCAGTCAATAACCGGAAAACTGGGAAAACCGTAATGACCCTAACTTGGTACAGGCATTTCCAAAGAAATGGTGGGTTGAATGAGATTTTACGGCGCCAAACCTCCCTCTTCCATTACGGTTCGAGATTTATTTTCTTGTCATTTTATATTTTAGAAAAGTATTGATGAATAATCAATCATTATTTGGTTAGTAACAATATGTTTTATACATATGAAGTTCAAAATGAAATGTAGGTTTATGGCATATGGGGAATTTAGTGAAATATCGAAAGATATTAATATTTGAATACCCGGTAATGAATCTTGTAAATATGACTAATGCATTCCAAAAAGAATTAATATTATTTGGTTCGTTTTTCACAAATATTTAATACATTTTTTGTTTGTGACAAAGATAACACAATCGTAAGCAGGATTCTAATTAATACTTCAATTTCGAAACTTGCAAATGCTACCAAAAAGTTGAAATTTCTTTGTTTGATTTTCACATGGATTTTTGAAAACACAGTCGTACATCAATATTGTATTAGTACACATAGACACATGTAAATGTTCAACATGAGGTCACATGTAAACAGGATTTTTAGCATAATCCTTTAATTTGGTTGCTTACTACCGACCAAGTTATATTTTTCTTTTTTCTCAAGTATAGGTTTGCCTGTATATATAAAATATCTCAAACAGAGAGGTTATAAATATTACGAGTGACAGCCTTAATCCTTGGTGGCGTATTTTTTCAAGGATTTAAAATATAATTTATGAGTGGACACTTAAATTTTACTCTAGTAACTAAGCTAGTTTCGATCGAATAAGCTATCGACATAAATTTATTGACATATTGCTAACTGTACCAAATTCGGTACTCGGCAGGTCAATGTTTAGTACGTTAACACTTATAGGCATAGAACGTTTTAATAACATGTGAGATAGCTGTCAAATATCAATCCAAGATATATAGAATCTAACACCGGCAAAAGTGCAAGACAGGGAAATCTCCGACACCCGAGGGTGTCGGAGATTTCCCTGTCTCGCACTTTTTGCCGGTGTTTGATTTTATTTCTCACTTTTATCAGCTGTTACCTAATTGTTTTGTTTACATTCCAGAAAGAGTCATACACCATGAAACATGAAAGGTACACAATAGTTAAATTATTAGCTAGCAGAATAGTATACATACATTAATTTAAAAATACTTATGTAATAGAATCGTGGTTAAATGAAAGTAATATCAAATCTTGATTGAAATTGCTGAAGCGAAGTAAAGATTTTACCGGGAAAAGTCGCGTGTGAGCTGTCTTGTACCGGGGAGTACAAGGCAAGGAAATCTCACACCGGCAAAAACAGGAACTGCTCTATCTCAAAAGTGAGAAATATAGGTCTTTTATTACTTCAATAGGGGAGTTATATAACTAAGTTTTAAGCCGTGGTGAAATTTTCGTTTATTGCAAACCAATATAGGCTTAAAGTTCGCAAATTTGAATTTTCCACAGCCAATATGTTTCTATTTTGCTTAGACATATTTCATTTGAAACTGTTGTTCATCGCATGCTCTAATTATCATACAATATATCAACCACTTTTACTGGCTCAGACCTTTTTGTCTTTAGAGTGTCTTAGTTTTGTGTCATGTGCCCGATGTTGGTAGTGTCTCTGGATTGTCCGTTCTTGATTGACGTACAAAAAAAAATTTGACATTTTCCAATGTTTTTACTGAAAACCTTTTTAGATTTTTTTCTAAAAGTAAATCCTCTAAGTCCCTTTGAAATTTTACATGCGACTAAAAATGTTACCTGGGACAGCTGAAAAACTGTTTTTTCTTGTGTTAACGACTGTGTATATAAAACTGCAGTGCTATATTTTGAGATTTATCTTGTTAAATGTATTATGCTACAAATAAATTAAAAGAAAAATCCATTATTACATATATGATTATTGCTATATGTTATTAATTTCCTTTTTAACAATTGAATACGCCGCTTTTTTGGAACAAGTACGAACAACGCGCGTAACGTCTTACACTTTTCTCTAACGTTTAAATTATTGCGATAACAACAACATTAAGTCAAATCATCTCTCAACAATATTATATGATCGTCAATACACGATTTAGCAGCAATTTGACAAATCATAAAATCTTAATTGTATATAGAAGGATTGTATGCGAAGTGTGTGTGGGTAGGACTTCACTGTATATATGTGCACAACAAAATTCGAGTGGTGGAGGGAATACGAGCACTGTACATAAACGGAGCACCTGTTCTACGTACTGACGTATTGTTCCTCTACAGAGGGGGTTAGAGATAAAGAAGAAGAAGACGACATGTTTCCACAGATATGTTGAGACGTTGACATGTTCACCGATTCCCGTGGATCAATTTACACTGTATATACCAAAGTGTTAGGTGAAAGCTTCGTCACGGCTGTCGTGCGTAGAGCAAATGATACTAAACTTTTCGATTAAAGCCTTCGAGAACGAGTTTCGTAATTATTAACGATCGTTCAATCAGAAGACTGAATATACTTGATATTATATGGATATTGTCAATTTAAAGCCAAGTCCTGCATGTGTCTGTGGTCATGGTTTTGAAGATTGTAAACACTTTTTCTTTGAATGTCCTTTTTATAATAAAAATAGGGCAATCTTGTTTAATAAATTAAAGAATTACATAGTTACAATTGAATTGATATTAGCTGGTGATGAAAATCTGACTCCTAATCAAAACATTGAAATCTTCTCTGCTGTTTATTCTTTTATTAGAAGCACCCATCGCTTTAACTAATGGATTAGCATACTCACTCCAGTCAACGTTGTTTTTGTTTGTTTGTTTGAAACCCTTCTTCTTCTTTATTCCACTGTATTGAACATATTATTTCACCTTATTCTTCTTTATACTTACTTTATTATTATCGTCTAAATATATCATGTTGTAAAATGTATTTGTATAATTATCGCCATTATGTGTTATCATTTTTCGTTTTTATTTTTGTAAAAGGGAAAGGACTTCAGTAATGTTGTTATAACTTGTGTCCAATCCCATTTGCAACATTTATGCAAATAAAATATGTTTAAACTAAATACGGATATATAACACATGTTAAACCTCATTTTCACAATGCTCACAGATAAGTCAATACCAGCCAACTTCAAGAGCACAATTGGAAAGACAAAATATTTTTTGTTTTTCATTTCAACACTTTTCATGAATGAACAGAAACTTGCTTAATATGTCTTCCATGATACAATGGAAGCTATGGTAACCAGGTAAGCAACGGATGTACAACTAATATCAAAGAAGTCATAGGATTTTGAACACAGGCATTTGACCGATGGACCTTAATTTCCCCGTGTTTGGCACGGGGTTACGTATTTTCAGGGCTAGCAACGATGTAGGGCCTCTATTTAATTGTGGGTCCTGGGTCCACGCGAATACTATAGAAAAATACACAAGGTAAGAAACAAAATTGTCCACAAACCCGGAGGTAGACTTATTTTCTGTTAAGCGGCACGCGATTGGTCAATTCTTTTCCGAAAATTTGCCTTGACCAATCGCGTGCCGCATAATGGAAAATAAGTGGTCGACCTCCGTGTTCGTTGACAATCTGTCTTGGGAACAGATAGTCGGGGTATATATGCAGATTAGTACGAATATGAGAGTAAACCAGTGGCACAACAGCTGATGGGGGTCCACAAGGTTAGTGCATTCCATCCGTTTATTTTTCAGAAATCAGGGAAATCGACAATAATAAGAAATTAAGCAGTACGCCGCCATTTTCAGTGATTTTGTTTCTTACCTTGTGTATTTTTCTATAGTATTCGTGTGGACCCAGGACCCACAATTAAATAGAGGCCCTACATCGTTACTATCCCTGAAAATACATACCCCCGTGGCAAACACGGGGAAATTAAGGTCCATCGGTCATATGCCTGTGATTTTGAATGTATATTTTATAATTATATTAATTTTAATCGACAATGCGTTCTCTAATACTACATCCTATTTCATTTCATGTACAATATGTTGCGCATCTTTTCAGTTTCCTGTATTGTTGATTTAGGAATTGCATATATCATGCACTACATAATTAAATGTACATTTTCACGTTACCATACACACACCTGTTAGTAAATCATGATGTTTGGATTCAGGTAATTACTTTTGGTGTACAAACGTGACACCATGAACTTTCGTTTTATCATTTCAAAATCACATGGTGTCGCTGAGCAACTTTAAATACACATACCACTTAAATCTGATGATTGATTGACTGTTGCTTAACGCCAAGTGAGAAGTATTACAGATATAATATTATTACAAACAAAACGTCAGTCAGAAAACAGGTGGTGCTGAGATCGGTTTATTGAAGGATGTTTTGATTGCCACAATGACAATGGGATGTGGTCGGGTTAGGATTATGGTGTTTAACGTCACTTTCAACAATATTTCAGCTCTTTCAGTTTTATTGGTGGTAGAGCATCCGGAGAAAACCACCGACCTGCCGTAAGTCACTGACAAATTCTAACTATAGTAACTGGCTACTAGCAGTGCCGCATTTACCTATAGATTCGATAGACTGAAGCCTAAGGCCTCAAGATTTAGGAGGCCTCCGTCCAAGGTGTTTAATATTTTTAACACTGTTATTAGACTTTCAAACTTATGCTGTGATAACGTACTTTGCTTTCTAAACAACCCTTCAGTAATTTCCCTTACACAGTTGCACTCAATTTCAGAATTATGGTAGAATTTTAAAAAGCCCTCGTCATCTTTGCCTTTATTAAAATTGATTAAACACACGTCCATCTTCCTCCAGTCGTGAAGGTGGGGAATTGGGAGGGGCCTCACACGTGGAATAGCATAGGGCCTCTCTTTATCTAAATTCTGCACTGGTTACTATAGACTATACTTATACATAACTGATTTTAGTTGTCCTCATCTGCCAGAAGTGTGGTATTCTACATACACGAAGAACTGATTGGCGTCCCATCCAAAGGGCGAACTGTGTTTTGGATTCGCCCCGTGCAACAAGGGGACACTCTTGTGAGAGGGTTGTACACGACAGCAGAGTAATTATGAGTTATTTTTATTCTCCGGTGTTCTCGACAGTGAACTTCGAAAATTGAGCAAAATACCCAAGAAGTTAAATTTATAATAGACAGCAACTTGGTACGCGAGACAGATAAAAAAGAAACAACTCAGCTTTACTGGTGTCTTTTTCACATGATGTCGTTTATCAGAAAACACGACGTACTGGTGCCACTAATGTCACGGGCACTGCTTTACCCTTCCGTAACTACTGAATTCACCCAGAATTATAGTGGGGTTCGTGTTGTTCAATCTCTAGTTTTCTGTGTAGTGTTTTGTAGATCATTATTTGTTCTTTTGTCCGCAGAGTAAAAAAGACCACATCATAAAACAGTTTGAATAGGTATAATAATTACCACTGAAAACTTTCATGCAGAACATATAATTGCTGTTGTCTGAGTACGAGTACAAAATGCAAGTAGTCGAGAGGTTTTATGACGGGGAAGACTAAAAAGGGTAGCGGGAAGCAGAACAAAATCGACACAGAATTCTATGTATATTTGCTTTTAAAATATCAATTCTTTTAAAGGAAAATATTGTTAACTACATTCTAGGCTCATTAAGGTATATTTCAAAGATACTTTAAAAACAAATAATACATTTAATCAAAAATCAAATGCAATACAAACATACTTTGTACATAACCAAGAAAGAATTACATGAAAAACATTCTACAACCAAAGATACACGACACATCGTAGGCTTTCATTACTGAAGGATATGTACAATCTGATTAATATTAGATCTCTCAGTTACTCCCCTTTACTGATATGTCGCTGCGAAAAGGCGGGAAAGTTAGAGATGTGATTTTAATCAGACATAATAAAACTTCGTAAAATTCGTAATTTTTCTGAATATATGGATATAATTTCACGCTTTGTTAATACCAATTTACATTTTTTTTTTATAAAAATATAAGTACACAACTGAACAATCGTCGAAGCACATTAATTGATATCCATACATTCCTAAACACTATGCCAAGGCTTCATTTATCACTATGTTCATTTAAAGAAATGCAACAATTTAACAAATTGTTTAAAATGTTGAGCAAAATACTTTTTTAACTTATGTTCTTTTCATTTCAGTGAGTTGGTGATCGACTGGCGGTTCCGAAAGGTGAAGGCTCCATTCGCAACCAAGGTGTGTTTCGTCTGTATCCGAATTTCCCATTAAAACCGGTGACTGGTTTTATTCCTTGCATAAACTGCGAATGACCGTCTGTTAGCTCAGAGGAATGTCCTGGAATGAAAATTCAAAATATAATATTATACTACTCTAACAATAGATTCAAGATTCAAGTTTAACCATAGAAAAAGTGGAAGGTCATCGATATATCCGCTTTAGATTCACGGTGACATAGATTGTGTTACCAGAGGAGTGTTTTATTGCTCGTCAGTAGTGAGCCAGAAGAGGTCCATTACTGTTTTTTTGCATTCGAAAGATCTTCGATCTCTCTTCTACCTCTTCCTTTTAAATAGGTAGATTAGACGGCAGAGACACGTAACAAAAATGGCGTCGTTTAGCCTGAACGATACATTCTTATTTTTTTCAAACGTATTGTTGCTTATATTCGTTTAGTCTTATGTCAATATATGTGCCACCCCTCTATTCTTATCCTCCACAAGAGGAGAGGGGTGGCACATATTGACCTAAAACTAAACGAATATAATAAAACAAAATACGTTTGATAAAGAAAAATAAAGTTGTATCCATGCCCCAAGCGCCTGCGAAAGAAATAAACCGTGATCAAGATAGGAGTAGAACAATTTGAAAGCCGGCAAAGGGTCTTTTGTACAAAATCTACATAGTTTTCATTATTTTACACGAGTTTAAAAGTCATAGCCCTTTTCACAAAAATTCTTACGATAAAAAATTGTCGTAAGTGTAAAACTAAGATTAAAAAGAGTTTCACAAAAATACTTACGATAATCTTAAGTGTAAAAATAGTCCTAACTTTACGTGTAAAATTTTGATCGTAAGAGAAATTTTGGTCTTATCTTTTATCGTAAGTGAAAAAAATGAACGATGTATTGGCGCTTCGACTTAAAAATAAGAGAGCAATTCATCGTTAGCGCATTTTCTTTGACCGTATGACAAACCTAATTACACATATTGAAAAATGTTTATTGAAATGAATATGGTTTAATACAAAAAGACGCTACAAATGACATTGTTGTTTAGGGAGAGTCTATAACTATACATTCCATACATTTACCTTTTCAATGCAGCAAAGTGTATCGTTTACATGACCCAAAACAAATCAGGATAATTCATTTAATTTTAGATTTCAAATTGGGAACGATCGACAATCGAAAAGACTTCTTGAAAACTTCGCTTACAAAAGATTTGTAGGAACAGTCGCTTTAGGACTGGAATGTTCTGGATCCGATGATATCGTTTTGATTTTGCCTTTATATTAGTAATATAATTTATTAATTTCTGGCAACTTCGAACACTCTGGCAATACATAAAATTGTGTACATTCTTCTGTTATATTAATATTGATATATAACAGGGATTTTTATTCGTCTTCCTGATTGATAGATGATAAACACATCTTAATTTGTGTTATCTCAGAAAAATCGGGATAAATTTTCATCAGTAAAAGAACAAGTGTTTAATTTTATGTGGGATGGGATTAATTGGAAAAAAGGGGGTAAATATTTTGCTGACAACCGATAAAATGAATTATATGAATAGGTTTTTTTTCACACTCCAGATGCACTCCCTTAAAAAAATACTTCTACCAGTACTGGACTACTCGGAGAAAACCATTGACCTGTCGCAAATCACTGACAATTAACTTTATCACATAATGTTGTATCGAGTACACCTAAGGAAGATTTTTTATCGTAAGTGTAATTTTAGTCGTAAGATTAAAATTTATCATAAGATAATCTTTGTGAAAAGGATTGCCTTTATTTTCTTATGATTTAAAGACAATTTTTGTTTTCTGACGTCAAATTTGCTATATATTTCTACCAAAATAAAATCGGAAAAATCAACATTTGTGTTTAAATCACCAGAAAACAAAAACCATGCAGACAAAAATTACTATCAGATAAACAAATAAAATTCAAAGAATTCTGCGTGTCTTGAAATAAATTTCATAAAAATCTGCCCAGATAGCTTTAAAATATTTTTTTTTAAATGTGGTTTTATATGAAATATATAGTAAAAAATCGACGGTGACCAATACTTATGTCCATGGACTGTACATCAATGCCAAAACAGAGCACATAATTACAGTCGTGTCTTTCGAATGACCTGACATAACTGAATTTTCCAATAAATCATCGGAAACTTCAGTTATGTCATCCAACATAAAACAAATCTGCTATGCAACGCCATATTGAATTTGTCGTGTTTTATTGCTTCTTCTTCAGAGTATCTCCAGAAGAGGTCCAGATTCATTTTTTTGGACGCTTCATCAGAAGATATTCTGGAGATGTACAGAAGAGAGCAATAAAACACGCCTCAGTGGAACAAAGAATTACTTTTTTGGTGGGGTCCGTGTTGCTCACCTTTTAACTTTTTTGTACTTTCCTAATGTGTGTCTTTACGTTCTGAATTCCGCGCGGGATGTCCGTTATGATTTCCGCATAAAAACGATGGTCGGTTCGTATTTCCCTCCAGTTGTTTGTAGGAGGCATCATGTCTTATTTGCGTTATTTGTGTTTGTTTGCGTATAGTGGTGTCCAGCAGATATTGTGTTGTGTTTTTGTTTTGATTGTCTTCGTCTTGTATACCCTAAATTGTCAGTTTCTCTGGATTGTCCATTTTTTATTTCCCCTTCGGTATTCTCTAACGTTTATTTACAGTTTCTCTGGATTGTCTATTTTTGATTGCCCCTTCGGTATTCTCTAACGTTTATTTACAGTTTCCCTGGATTGTCCATTTTTGATTGCCCTTCGGTATTCTCTAACATTTATTTACAGTTTCTCTGGATTGTCCATTTTTGATTGCCCCTTCGGTATTCTCTAACGTGTATTTACAGTTTCTCTGGATTCTCCATTTTTGATTGCCCCTTCGATATTCTCTAACGTTTATTTACAGTTTCTCTGGATTGTCTATTTTTGATTGCCCCTTCGGTATTCTCTAAAATTGATTTACAGTTTCTCTGGATTGTCCATTTTTGATTGCCTCTTCGGTATTCTCTAACGTTTTTTACAGTTTCTCTGAATTGTCCCTTTTTGATTGTTCCTTCGGTATTCTCTAACGTTTATTTATTGACAGTTTCTCTGGATTGTCCATTTTTGATTTCCCCTTCGGTTTTCTCTAACGTTTATTTACAGTTTCTCTGGATTGTCTATTTTTGAATACCCCTTCGGTATTCTCTAACGTTTATTTACAGTTTCTCTGAATTGTCCATTTTTGATTGCCCCCTCTGTATTCTCTAACGTTTATTTACAGTTTCTCTGAATTGTCCATTTTTGATTGCCCCTTCGGTATTCTCTAACGTTTATTTACAGTTTCTCTGGATTGTCCATTTGTGATTGCCCCTACGGTATTGTCTAACATTTATTTACTCTACCGCAGCACCCGAGTTCATCATCCTACATGTTATTTGTGTTTCGTGTTTTTCAATTTTAAGATTTCTGTGTGGTGTTTCGTTGATAGTTGTTTGTCTTTTTGTTCTGTGTCTTTGTGTCACGATATGACATACAAATTGCTGATAGTGACGACATACACCTATAATCCTAACTCTATGTTATATGTATAAATCGGGTATGCCAGTAACCTTGATGACTTGGCGCGAACCTATATCATCATTGGTTGTGGTTTATAGTTTATAATGTCATAATATTGTTTTCATGTCATGGGGTAAGATACGCAACAATAACACAGCTTTGAAATTCTTCTAAATCGTATATCCTGTGTTTTGTTGAACTGACAGAATTTTGTTTTACCAATATAATACTATAAATAGCATTGCCTCATTTCAATTATATTTTGATATACATGTACAAGTACTAACCACCATTTAGATGATTATGGTTATAATGTTTAACGCCACATTCAACAATATGTCAGATACATCATGGTGGTCAGTTTTATAGGTGGAGGAAACCGGAGTCCCCGAAGAAAACCACCGACCTGTCATAAGCTACTGACAAACATTATCACATAATGTTGTATCTAGCACATCTCGCCATGATCGGGGTTCGAACTCACAACTTTAGTGGGAATAGGCATCGATTGTACAGGTAGTTGTAAATCCAACTACCATGCAATCACAAACACTACGGCCCCTACATCATTGGTAATATGATAATGTATCAGAAGATCGATCTTCTAAACCATAAAATGACCGCACCCCTTTACTTTTATTTCCGTAATAAAACCTGAAACCCCTCCAACGAATGGACATCCTCGATCTATCAACTGGACAAGTGCTAGGCAGCACTGTAGGTTTAGTCCTGGGTATCGTCATCTGTACCAAAGGCACTATATGATGTTTTAGACAAATATCCAAGGCTCAAGAATCGAATGCGTTATGTTCATTTATTTCTTGTCTGTTGCAAAATGTATTTGTAAATAAACGTTAGAGAATACAGAAGGGGCAATGAAAAAAAGAGAGAAACTGGCAATATAGGGTATACTAGACGAAGAAAAACAAAACAAAAATAGGTTGCAACTTTATATGTGACTCTTAATATAAAACAAATCACGATCATCTAGACTCTTACGTCTCAGAGTCTAGATCCAAGCGTCATAAAATTGTTGAACAATTAGTCAAAAGGCTGAGAATTGCTAGATAATATTCCTTATACTCATTATCTCATTCAAAACGTAGTCAAATGGCCTTTTCTGCAATTGTTAAGGTATGTGTGTTTACTGAGCACTATTTCTTACTCTGATATACCTATCAGCCAGAACTTATCTACTCTTTTTACGACGAGGATCGTGAATAATTACTGTTCATTAGGAAAAACAGACGACGAAATCCAACGTTGACGGTTCGAAGAGAGATCTATGCCCACGGTAAACCAAGACTAATTCCCAGTAAAATGAAAGTTCGTAATTGGCTTAACTATATTGTATGTCCATATTATGAAAATACATTAAACAACTGCATATATTGCTGACTTACCGGCACCAAACTGGTTTCTCAGAGATAGGTACTGGTAACCTGTTCCTTGTTCGTGAAAGTAATCTAAAACTGGCCCTTCTATAGAAGTTCCTCCTTTTTCATGCTAAAAAAATTGCAAAAAAACAATTCACTATTTTATAATGATTATGTCAGTCTCATCTTTAAAGATCGATGGGCTGTCGTGGGTGTGTTCGTATCATAGTTGGATTTACATCTTCCAGTAAGTAAGAGTGGATATTGATTTAAATGAACTTGAGAAACTCACAGACCTGACGCAAGTGACTGACAAACTTTATCACATAATGTTGTATCGAGTACACCTCGCCATAAGCGAAATTCGAACTCACAAGTTTAGTGGTGATAGACACTGATTTCATGTGTAGTTGTAAATCCAACTACGATATGCTCACGGCCCTAACGGCCCCAATTAGCATTACAAAAATCCATCGAAGGGCGTTAGTCAAATACAAATCGGGTATCACTAATCATCTTATCGAATGTAACTTGTTCTCGCCATGATATAGCTGAAAAATTTGGTGTTGAACAGCAATTACTCATTCATTCACTCACAAGAAACAACCTGTATTATTTTTAAATACACGTTATTGAAATAAAAGTATTATAATTTTAAGTGTGTATTTTGTAAGTTACATGTTAAAAGTACTGTAGAGGATTTAAATGCCTTTCGTTTGCTTGATTTGTTACACACGATCAATTTACACTTTTTATTTAAATTACTCTAGTGAAATATCGATAGACATTAATATGTTTTCTAATTTAAACAGGTTTTATCAAAAAATCATTTGATATAGCTTTATAATATTTTCAAATTTAATATGTTGAATTACGCTTTATTATGCTATACTGTCTCACGCAGAGATTTGTAGGGTTGTGTGTTTGGTATTGTTACTGCCATGATCCAACATGACCCGCTTAACACTACTTTCTCATGCAAAATGACTCACTTAATACTCTTTAAATATATATCCGTAGATTGGTAATATTAATTAAATAATAAAGTGGAAAACAAACCACACTGTCGTAGCATTTCCAAAATCTAATAGAAAACTCATAGTAACAGACCCAAGATCGACATCCGTTAACATAAATATACATGACCGCTCACTTTCCTGTCTTGGTACAGGCACCCAGATCAAAAGTGGCGGGCTAAAATTATGAGCAAAAATCTAATAGACCATGGGGTATAGACGATGTATCCTTCCGACTACAATACTCTCTTATAAAATGTAGTAGGATTAATGGTTTAATGGACCCAAACCTCTGATGATGCGGTCATACAAGTGTCTTCCACGTGTGAGTAGCGCACTAACCCTCACACATAACTGGGTGGGCAGTGTTGTTGTAAAAGAACGCGGTGTCCTAATTTTAATTTTGAATAAGGAAGGAAGAAAGAAAATCTAAAAACGACAGATAAACAGGTATTACATGTATGTCATGTTAGCTTTATCATGCCAAAGGTTGTCTTAGGTCAAGGTTTGAAGATTACAAAGCACTTGTATTACGAGATCGTTAGATCGTGCTTAAGTTATCTGAACCCCCGGACATATCAATTATAGACAGTATTAGTGTCTCAATATGTGACACAGATTTTTTTAGATTTTCAGTCCGAGTAAAATAAGTATTATCGAGAAATGTGTGGCGGTAAAACAATGGTTCAGCATAGAGAAAGTGTAATGATTCCTTGTAGAACATAACAAACCTAAGTGAAAAAAACTCCTGTATTATAAATACGAATAGAGTCTGTCATTGTTATTAAGCAAATTAGCACAAAAAATAAATACCGTTTTATACAAAAGAACTAAATCGGTGCATTCACTGCTGTTAATCAATTGTCTTTAATTACTATATTGTGGTTGGTGTTTTATCGGGCTATATTGCATATAATCCTATTGCAGAAAAACATGTTTTAAATGGCTTTTAATGCCGAGAATATGGATTAAATGGGTTTAAACTGTCGGTAATATAATTTATAATATAACACAAACAAACACACGTCATTTTATTAAAAGTAAGAGTTTTTTAATATACACCTGAATGACGCAGGTTATTGTCCAATTATTTTCTACTTCGACATGGCTGATTCTGAATGCAGACATTACTATTTAAAATACCAAGTGTATGTATTTCTATAGTCTTCCTTGTATGAGAGTTTTCACAAAACAATAACTGTATTTTTTTGTAAAGAATAAAATAACTTTGAAACCAAAGGGTATATTTCCATATGGAGGGTTAGGATTATGGTGTTTAGAGCCATTTTCGACAAAATTTCAGTTATATCATATCGGTCAGTTTTATGTTGGCGGAAACCGGAGTATCCGGAGAAAACCACCGACTTGTCGCAAGTTACTGGCAAACTTTATCACATAATGTTGTATCGAGTGCACCTCGCCATGAGCGGGATTTGAACTCGCAACTATAGTGGTGATAGGAAACGATTGTAAAGGTAATTGTAAATCCAACTACCATACGATCAAGACAACGGCAGTCTCCTTTCCATGTGGAAGTTTGATTTCTTGCAGACATATACACTATTGTTTCATATCTTAAATTCTTTTTAAATGTATTTCGCAACTCTTCTCCAAGATGGTTTCGTAGTCGACCATATAACATTAGGACGCATGTGGGCGAGTGTTTGCAAGACTCCTACCCATGCCCCTCCCCCACNNNAAGTCAGGTTGTCACCATAATACAACTGAGAAATTGCTGAAAGTGACGATAAAAGTCAGAAATCGATCCAACCAATTAACATGCAATTAAAAAATGTTTTAATTAAGATTGTTAATATCTGCTAGTTAATTAAATATTCGTTTGTAGGTGAAGACTTCCCAATATTAACCATAAAACCCACAGATAACCAACTACACTCAACATATTTACAATCTAACTAGAGAAGCATTAGATTAAATTGAATAAAATTTAAATGTCATACGAGTGATTTTCTTGATAACAGACAAACAGACAATTGAGAAACAAACAAGACATTGATTTAAATGGGAGATGTATTGAAATAGTTGATCTAACCGTGGTTCGTTTCTAGTGTCATGTGCGGGGAGTTCGATTTGAATTTTAGTATTTATTCAAACAATTCGTCCAATAACACTTCACTGATTTAATTTATCAAAGAGTAAACAAAACCGTCTTTTAATTTAGGTATGTTGTCAATACACATTGCGTTGAACAAACAAGAATGGGTCTTTTTTAACTATTGATATTTCTGTAATGAAATTTATCTTATAAATTGGAACTCTCATTATTCTTAACCAATTCCATTTTACACGAAATGTTGTGGATAAAAATAACTAATTAAATTCAAATGATAAACAACATGAAATTGCAATGAGCAGCAAAATAAAATTGTATTAAGAGAACAGTCGTTTTATTCTATGAAGGCTTTCTTTGTGCTTAGTACCAAGCCAGGATTTAAGGTTTCAAAGTTGTATGCCGTGGTCTTTTTATGGTCAATGAGTGAAGTTGAGAGGTGATTGTTGGTTTTGTTGATATTGGAGGAATTGTTGACCATCACTGTTTAAAGGTGATTGTTCTTTTTGTTGATATTGATGGAATTGATGACCTTTTTGATAATTTGAGACCTTGTTCCAAAATTTATCGATCTCAACAAAACGAAGTTATCAAGAAAACACTCCCGTATTATATTTTGTGGGAATTCAATGCGCATGAATATGGGTTAGGATTAGGGTTATGGTGTTTAACGCCACTTACAACACTAATTCAGCTATATCGTTTTATTGATAAAGGAACAGGAGAAAACCACAGACCTGCCGCAGATCAATGACTAACTTTATTACATAATGTATCGAGTTCACCTCGCCATCAGCAGGATTCGAACTCGAAAAGTTAGTGGCAATTTACACTGGATGTATATGTAGTTGTAAATCCAACTACCACACGATCACGACCACCATGTGGTGTGAAATGGCATCGTAAATCTCAGGCTGTGACATGGAACCATTCTGTCAAGACTTAGAAATGGTATAAATACCAAGGTACAATGTGTGAGATGCCATCCCAGTGTGTGAAATAGTACCATAATCCCAGGGTGTAAATTAGTACTATCATCACAAGGTGTGAAATGGTACCATCAATCCCAAGGTGTGAAATGGTACCATCAATCTAAGGGGGTGAAATAATACCATAATGACATGGAATAAAATAGTACCCTAAATCACAGGGTGTGAAATGGTAACATCAATCCCAAGGTGTGAAATGGTATCATCAATCCCAAGGTGTGGAAATAGTACCATAAATCCCAGGTGTGAAATGGTAATATAAATCCTAGGGTGTGAAATGGTAACATAAATCCTAGGGTGTGAAATGGTAACATAAATTCTGGGGTATGAAATAGTACCATAATCCCAGGGTGTGAAAATAGTATCATAAATCGCAGTGTGTGTAT
>MJUT01028008.1:23251-38737 GCA_002080005.1 Gigantidas platifrons | reverse complement strand
CTGGTGATCTTCCACTCGAGATAGAAATTTCTGTTTCTTTTCGATCGTTTCGATGCGCTCCACTCGCGAAAAGACATAAAATTTCTATCACTCGTGGAAGATCACCCGGTCTTTCCCAAGAACGTATGTAAGAACCTAATATGGATTAGGCTCAGCCTACAGGCGAGCATCGCATCTACTTCCCACCGGGAAAGTGTTATAAGTCCGTTGTTGCTCGTTGTTTTACTTTGCGGTTATCAGATATATCAGTTTCGGAAGCTACGATTGTCCATATTTTAAATAAATTAATCATTTCATGTAAAGAAGCTTGTACGGTTTCCTTTCTAATTTTGTTTTGGTTATTTTTAAACTGAATAGTTATTTTTTTATTCAAATCAAAAGGCTATTTCCTATACTTCACTCCGATTGTCCATTCTATGCCGAAACTTAGAATCCACTTCCGGTTGGTATTGATCGTATTGATTCATCTCCTTACACACATGTTGCTGTTTAGCTCGCATCTTGCGATGCTTGCTAATATGATAATAGGTGTTACCTAACTTGGGACGAAGTCCAATATTTTTTTTAAAACAATATTAACTCGGATATATGGACCTATAATATTTCTTCAAAGTAGACCGAGGGTGGATCCAGATTTTCTGATAAGAGGGGACAAATAGGGGGACCCAGACCCAAATCTTCCGTCGTTTTTTAAGTCCCGATGTAGGTGCGAAACGACCAGGTTACGAAACGTCCGCATCCGATTTTTTGCACAGATTTAACCATGTATTGACTTCCGGTATGTCATTTCCGGTGCATGAAAATTTAGTCATTAGAAAATAGAAAAAAAATTGCTATTTCTACCATAGTTGGGACTTCGTCCCACATTAATCTTATCGTGCTTTTTGAACTATGAAGGTCAAAACTTAAAATGGACATGTTTTACTGCAAAAACTGGCCTTGTGATATTGTGATTAAATAATCATTAAATTAACATTTTTCTTGATTTTTTTTTTGTGGTTTCTTACAGCTAATGTAATGTACTAATAGGTCACTATTGCGTTCTTGAGATTATCTGGTCAGTAATCTCGTGATACTTGTCGTAACATTTGTAATTTAAAAAAAAACATGGGGGTGCTTAACCTTTTTCTTTGTGTATACATAGCAAATAAAGAAAAGTGACATTTTGCTTTTAACAGTGATATCCTGTAAGTCAATACCAACCAGGTATAATGAAAATAGCTATACTTAATACCTTTTCTAATAAATTAATTTGAGCAACTACCCTATTATTTTAAAAATCAATATGACAAGTTGGTGAATATACCACATTTAAAGCCGATTTTGGTTTCCCCCTACTACAGGACCGCATTGAAATATGCCTAAATGTCCACTACGTCGTTTGTGATTTGTTAGCTCCATTTCGAAAAGTTCTGGATGAGAGTCCAAAATATTATGGTTCCGAAAAAAAATTTCATTAAACGAGTTATCGCGCTTTGATTATTGTGTCGTGTCTTTCTTTGCCTCGTGTATTATTCTATTTAATTTTCTCACATGTTGCACCTATATGCATTGTGTATGTCAAAGAAAATTAATGTTTTATATCTTGTCTATAATTTCAGATTGGTCGATAGAAATACCCATGATGCTGTTCCTAATATGGTGGTCAGTGCAGCGGTAGACACAATTAACTCTGCCGTCTCCCTGACTTCCTGTTAGCAACAGTAGATATCAACTCTGCACAGCTTATTCGTAACAGCATTGGACTTCATTGACGCCTGCTAGACTTCATGCTACAGCCCTGACACCTGCTAGACTTCATGCTACAACCCTGACACCTGCTAGACTTCATGCTACAGCCCTGACACCTGCTAGACTTCATGCTACAGCCCTGACACCCATACTTACACTTTTTGAAGGTTATATATATTTTATTATCTGTCTACATCTTTGGAGTTCGATACTTGTGTAAGTGTAGTCCTAACGGGCAGAGAGAAGATGCCATTTATTGTGCCTTTTTGTATTTATTGTTGTTATATTGCCTTTACATGATTTTTCTTTTATAGTTTAGAGTTGTCTCTCTTTGACTTGTAAACACATTCTCCATGTCAGTCTAACATTTCTAACTACTTTTTATCTTTATTTGATATTTCTGAATCAAACAATCATTGAACAATTATATTTGTGTTTCTTTACTATTTTATTGTAATTATATTTGATTGACATGCTCATGATTTGGGCATCATGATTGGTTTAAATAAAGTTGTCTTGTCTTGTCTTGTATATGAGTCATTATCAGAAATTGGCAAGTTTTAATTGTAAGAAAACTTGAAAATAAAGTTGTTTTGAATAAATATTTTAAAATCGCAAAATGAAGCAGAACCATCATGGATCGTAAAATTACTGTTTGTAATTCGGAATTATCACCTGTCTGGTAACCATAGCAACACAAAATCAAGGTACTGGCATAAAGTGTTTTTTTCCTGTTACCATGGTACATATTTTTAAAAAGTTATTTATGTAAACCATAATAACATAGAAAACAAATAATTATGTTGTTATATGTTACTAGAGGTAATATAATTTACAAAAAATGTGTGATACATTACTGGTAATTCACACATTCTTATGAATCAAGCAAATAACACGGATGCATAATGTTGGTTACAAACCATTGCCTTTCCATTTCTAAACATATCTTGTACACACCATGCGATTATATAATTGCGAAATCAGATTTGAGAATCATGCAAAAGACAATCAGACATATACTTCACAAAATAATGTAAGTTCATATTCTAAGGCATGTTTAAAATATATGTAAATATATCATCAGTAACAGTATGGAATTTAGGAGTAACAGCTTAGAAGTTGGTAACATGGTGAAGCCCTCAAAAAAATGAAACTGTCTTTAGATGTAAATTTCTATTCTTTTTCAATGTAAAATAACATCCAATACAAATATATATACAATGTGAGGCTAGTAAGAACAGTCTTGAGATACCGAAGGGCTAATCAGAGGCCGTTAGTCGAAAGACAGACCATAAAATGACAAAAAGAAAGAGGACAAATAATGATCCACAAAACGCTACACAAGAAACTAGCTTGAGCAAGATGAATCTCACAAAGACCAGGGGTGAACTCATGTGCTTCTTTATGGTAAGAAGTTCCTGTTCCACTAGTGGTACCCATCGTGGTACTCTTGTTACAAACCCTGTGAAAAATCATGAATGAAGGACAGGCTTATGATAACGACAAACGAATTATACCTGTGGTTATTTGTGACACAAATATTCACAATGGTTAACCAGACCAGCACATATCTTGTCATTTTGGCCACACATGTAAATTCCGTTTCTTGTTGATTTTTTCCCATAAGATAAGCATAAACTTCATTATTAAGTAAAGGGCTCTTTTCTAAACTTCCCCCAGGTAAGTATCATTATCATAAAACACTTACATGCGTTCATATGCTAAGCATATCATGTTTTTGACTTGGCTAATAACCGGTTTTTAATCTAGATTGTTATGTGCAGATATATTTTCCATTCCACAGTTTTCCATCATTTGTTCCTTGACTTACATTTTATCCTGCAATCAGTACATTTGCTGTACAAATATGCTATACGAATAAATGTTTGCTTTATTCGTACTAGACGAATAAACTTTTCGTACTATACGAATAAACTTTTCAGCCTACGAATAAACTTTTTAGTCTACGAATAAACTTTCCTGGTACCCTGTAGCTATGTACAGCGGAGGGCGCAGACAAGTATGAAACTGGTGCTAATGTAACGCGGACCACGAAGAAGACACCCTTGACATCATTTATGAAAGGCGAGGACTGACGCTTGTTTCTGTCCTTTTTGTTTAAATCTGACAAGTTTTCCGACTTTTTTTATATTGCAGGATAAACACAAAATACGTACATTGTCGTTAAATATAAAATTCATTTGCACTCACTGCCAAACAGGCCTGAAAAGCTCGCCGAAGGCTCGCTATTCTGCCTGTTTCTAAAGCTCGTACAAATGAATTTTATGTTTACCGACAATGTTCTTAGTACTGCTGTTAATGGTCTCTGTGATCTGTTCTAAGCTTTCTATTCCATCATCAATGTGTTTTTGTACTACGTATACCACACTTTACATTATACCAATGTCAGGTTCGTCTTTTTCTCTGATATTTCTTATTCCAATCATGTCAATCAAAATATATATTAAGTCCATTTCATCTTTGTTATTATATTTGATATTTCCCATCCTACTGCTTCCACTGTAACACCAAGTAATGGTCTTCATATAAGAAGAGTTTGAAGATACCAAAGAGGTAATCAGAATCCGTGAATCGAAGGACAGTACAATGGCTAAAGAAAAAGGACAAACAACAATCTAAAAAGCAATACATAGAAAACTAAAGATAAGATCGAGTAACAAGAACCCCACCAAAAACCGGGGTGAACTCAGGTGCTCCGGAAAGGTAATGAGTTCCTTCTCCACTAGTGGCACCCGTCGTGCTAATATAGTTACAAACCTGGTGATGAATTAGGAAAGAACTGGGGAGTGCTTGTGACATGTGAAACTTATCGATGGTCATTTGTGACATAGATATTCCCGTAACGGTTAATCAAGTCAAGGTCATTGGTGTTGACCGTAAATCCTTCGAAGTAATGACTTCAACTTGACCAATAGGAACCCTTGGTTCGGTAGTTTCCCTGTTAGCAGCTACCCTCTTTCATGAAATCCTGATAGAAATGGAATGTCGGACCAGACAGGAAATACCAGTTTAATAGTATCTTGTTGGACCCAACCAGAAGCTCGAACCCATGATCTACCACACTCGAATTTAACACACTAACCATTACCACACCGATTACACATGTAGTTTTAATAAATGAGTATAGTTTATGTACATGTTTGACCCCATCTGACAATAATTTAGTATGAAGATGGAAAGAGTACAATATGTCATCTCTACTATATCATTTCCTCAAGCCACTAGTCAAAGAAAAAAGTTTGAAAGGCGCAATTTATAAAAATCAGTGGACATCTAAGTTACGACTTATTACCATAATACTTTTTGTACTTCTGTCCTGTTATTAGCTTTTGACCATTAAATCGGCCAAAGTTTTAGACAAGATGTCATTAATATACATCCTTATATAAATTAATTCAAACATAGCATTTTACTTATTAGGACATTAAAAGGGAAATGAAGAACATAAATAAATATCGAATATTTCTGTGCTGTTACATTCTTTCATGTTACTGTAAGCAATGTAACAGGACAGGACGAAATTGGTAACAGAACGGAAATTATAATTCATATTTTCCGTTTATTTGAATACAAGACAAGAATTCTTGAAATAGTATTTTTCAGGGATTAAAGTTCAAGACAATGATATATTTTGCTTTTCTAATGAAGCTTTAGAATGAAGAATTCTGTTCAAATTATTAATTTCATTTACAAATAGTAACAGAAGAGAAAGTTTGCATAACAGGAAAGACTGAAACAACGATTATATACCTTAAAGTGGATCTCTATTGATGCATTTGCGATTACCGGTAGATATATTTGCTTTAAGAAACATTTCAAAAGGAAAAGCAAAAAAAAACCATAATGTTGATAATATGGAGCAAAATTCCAATGTCAAAGTAATACAACAGCACAGAATTTTTATATGTAACAGCAGAGAAACATGTTCTATATAAGCATTCACTGTAGAACAGATTGCCTTATACTAATGCCCAGATGATTTACCAAGCGACAAAGCCGTGTTTTCTGTTGTTTTATTGGACAGGTGGCATATGGCGTCAAGGCTGTGGGAATAATTTTGCTTATGTCAATGATAGTCATGTCGCCGAAATGAGACTTGGAATAATCTAGGAACTTATTGGTGGACATGTTTTTCAAGACAATCGGCATACATATGTGTACAAACTGCTTCTCCAATCGCCGACTTGTTCCTTTATTCGTACGAGGTAGACTTTATACAGGAGCTTTGCAAGTAAAACGAAAAGAAGCTAGCACAATCCTTTAGTTTCACGTTCCACTACAAATGTATATAAATGAATAGTTTGGTGATTTCGTTGATCACACCTATCCCAAAGAGCCTTAGATAAAGGATACCACAGACGCAGCTAGGTTTGCTTAAACCTTGACATAAACCTCAAAATTGGCAATGATGTCGTGGTCAAGAACGAAACCTTACGACAAATTAGACGATTACAATTTCCCCATTGTTAACCTTCCATTTATATGTAACAACATTCCAGCAGTACCTGCATATGGAGTATACATCTCCCAGTTGTGTCTCTCTGCTTAACACGCAACATTAAGGAATAAGAGGAAAGACTGGTTGGTTTGGAATCAGAATAATGTATCCGAGTTGGTCTAAATGTTGTTTAGTTAGCTAGTACTAACTAATGCAACTCACTGAGTTTGTCTAGTACATAATAGACATTGATCACCATCTCATTGATATGTAACTCTTAGCTGGAAAAGAAGGGTCGTTGTGATCGTGATCGTTCGGTAGTTGGATCTATCTTTAACTACATATGCAATCAGTGCCTATTACCACTAACGTTGCGAGTCCGAGTCCCGCTCAGGCGGGTATATTCTATACAACAGTTAGTACTATGTGATAAAGTTTATCAATGACTTGCAACAGGTCGCGGAGGTCTTATCCGGGTCCTCCGGTTTCCTCTACCAATAAAACTGACCGCCACGATATAACTGAAATATTGTTGAGAGTTGTGTTAGCACCATAACACAATCTATCGTTTTAGAAACTAATGTATCATGGGATATTCACACTGATCCATAAAGACATCGTTCATAGGACTTATGTAGAACTAACTTCAATGTACAATGTATTTGTAAATTCTTAAAGTATACCAAGCAGGGATCGCGCTGACGGTCGCCAATGTCGCAATTTGCGATTTTTTTTCTTGACTGGCGACTGAAATCGGCTTCTGGTGATTTTTTTGGCGCCTAGATTTCCTTGTGTAAAATTATCTATAATCACTGTGTACCATAACAAAAATCAATAATCCATAAAATACACTACAATGACAATTTTATTACATGTTACAAGCCAATCAACGGATTATAGAATATTTGTTTTGATTACGTAATCTTTGATCTCACCTGGCTTGATTTACCTGGACAAAGAATTCAATCAACGATAATGTTTTTTTTTAAGTTATGACATGTACTCAAAATGCCACAGTACATGTATGTATCATATTTAATATGATATTTAAAGTGGACATAATAATTTTGTAATCGTCATTCATTGCAGGATTTGTCACAATGTTCGCCATATATTACAAACTATTTTTTTGTCACATTTCATTTATGAAACCTGTGTCATACATTGAACAGATGTAAGGTAGCTTATTTTTATGGAAAACGTCATGACTCAGGTATCCCATGCAATGAAGAAAAGTCAGGTAGCTAATTTTCCTATCCCATGCAAGGAAGGAATGCAAGGTAGCTAATTTTCATGGGCAAGCTTCTGATGCCTATGCTTATGTTTGAATGGAAGGTAGTTTATTTTCATAGATAACACGTTGACACCTGTGTCATACATTGAACAGATGTAAGATAGCTTATTTTTATGGAAAACGTCATGACTCAGGTATCCCATGCAATGAAGAAAAGTCAGGTAGCTAATTTTCATGGGCAAGCTTCTGATGCCTATGCTTATGTTTGAATGGTGCAAGGTAGTTTATTTTCATAGATAACACTTTGACACCTGTATCATACATTGAACAGATATAAGGTAGCTTATTTTTATGGAAAACGTCATGACTCAGGTATCCCATGCAATGAAGAAAAGTCGGGTAGCTAATTTTCATGAACCATGCAACGAAGGAATGCGAGGTAGCTAATTTTCATGGGCAAGCTTCTGATGCCTATGCTTATGTTTGAATGGTGCAAGGTAGTTTATTTTCATAGATAACACTTTGACACCTGTGTCATACATTGAACAGATGTAAGGTAGCTTATTTTTATGGAAAACGTCATGACTCAGATATCCCATGCAACGAAGGAATACGAGGTAGCTAATTTTCATGGGCAAACTTCTGATGCTTATGCTTATGCTTAAATGGTGCAAGGTAGTTTATTTTCATGGATAACACTTTGAAACCTGTGTCATACATTGAACAGATGCAAGGTAGCTTAATTCATGGAAAACTTCATGACTTCTATCCCATGCAATGAAGGAATTATGATGACTACGAGTCAACTAGTCTTTGCCTTTATTCTTTTACGCCATATAAATTTTATATTAATCCATTTCTGGGATAAATCTATCTAATTAAATAGATTTCCTCGCCTACATCCACCCCCCTTTTTTCGTTCATAAATACTAATTACCAAGAATCTATCAAAACATGGTAAAAGGGGAATAACTGGAATAGTATTTTTAATGTATTTTTAAGGTAGCTAATTTTCATGGCTATCATTTGGAACACCTTTGTGGTTTACGAAAATCTCGTTCCGAACGTCAAAAAGTAGCTAATAATTATGGTAGCTAATAATTATAGGACACCGGGTAACAATTGGTTCTATTTATAGCACTATTTACAAACAGACAAGTGTCTGCAATAAAAAAAAAATAACTACTGTATTTTTATTCCAATTGTTGCAATTTGATTATGAGGTCTGAGAAATAATAATTTATTTTACAACTTGCTTCAGTTTATGACCTTTGTTCTATATTTTCATTACCTACAAGAAATCTACATTTTTTGTACATAGAAATTGGACAAATTTGAAATTGGCCGAGAACATAATTTTTTTTCTACTGAAGACTACACAAATATGAATTAATACAATTGTTGTGGTATTAGACTAAAGCACAGTAACATTTCAAAAAGGGTGGGGGTGGGTTTATTACAATTTGTGTGGTATTAGACCAAACCATAGTAATATTTCAAAAAGGTGGGGGGGGGGTTACAATTTGGGTTGTATTAGATCAAAATCGTGGCAATGTTATGTTTTATCAATTGGTTGCTAATTTGCAGAGTATGTTCCCATCCTAGGAGGTTTTTCATAGCTTTTCAATCTCCATCCACAGTTTCGGTTCGAAAAAATTGGCTCCTTGTAAAAATTTTAGCCGACTCCTGACTTTCAAAACTGGCACCTGAAAATGGCACCTGGCGATTTTTCTGGATCCTACTTTTTGGGAGCCAGAGCAGCCCCTGCCAAGTCTTCACAGTTATTTGTGAAATAATCGTGCACTCATTGGACAATGTCCCTTTGTATGACAGGTTTTAGCCAATGGCGTATTCTTGTGCATAGAAATCCCAGAATGCAATTGTTTTTTTAAATGGTTGGATCCGTATTCGGTTATTCTTTTCTGGTATTATAATATATTCTGTATAATTTATTCCTCACAAAAAGCATAATAACTTGGTTTTAGTTTGTTTGCTTGATGGTGTTTTACGCCACTTTCAACAATATTTCAGGTATATCGTGGCAATCAGGTTTATTGGTGGAGGAAACCGGAGAAAACCACTGACCTGTCGCAAGTCACTGACAAACTTTATCACATAGTGTTGTACATCTGGCCCTGATCAAGATTCGAACCCACAACATCAGTGGTGATAGGCACTGATTGCATAGGTAGTTGTAAATCCAACTACCATACCACCACGGCCACGACGGACCCCATTATATAACTTGATGTACACTGTTGACTGTAATAGTCAAATAAACAAAATACTTCCAGTTTATTGTAATAATAAATTTTATTGCAAAAATATGTCGTTATTTGAATAACTTGTTGCGACCAGCACAACCATCACACAATTTGAAGACGAAATAAAACATACAGAGCAGACATCATTCATATTTCTTTGGAAGCCATTTTGATTGTCTGTAGATAGTTTATATAAATGTATTTACTTTCCGTCGAGACATGAACAGTCAATAAACAGGTAGATATCTAATGAAGTGGAACAACATTCATTGGTATGCTCAAAAGTCAAATGATGGCAAAGTTTTTGCTTAGCATATTTTATTTTAAATGCTGTTATTAAGATAAAATGAATAAAATTTTGAAAGTGTTTAGTGTGAAAAATCTTGATATATATATAGTCATAACTAAAACAAACAAGTAAAGGTTGAAAACAAATTAGAGATCTATAAATATAAACTTTACCAGAGTTGTCGTTCTTTGCTCTCACCTGGGAGATCGTAGCGCGAAGAACGATAAATCTTACAGACTTCAAACAGTAATCGATGTGGATTCCCTAATACAATTACTGTGGCCTAAATTGCAGTTTGCTACTTTTCCTTGTTTTACCTCGTCTTCAGTATATATATAATATTATAAAAAATAAATTTTCGTATAAATTTTGAACAATAAATAAAAATATATAAATATTTGGTAACCTTCGCTCACACATCTATATAACAAATCATACATTTTTTAATAAAAATCAAATTTATATGTGTGGATACATTTTACTTTGGTATTAATCATTACTATAAGATAAATGAGAAATGAGAATGCACACTCTATTCCTTTTTTTACTTTGCAAAGTAAATTTGCATCTCAGATGCTAATTCTTTCAAATTTTTTTTTTTTTACAAAGAATGAACACTGTGAGTACTTTTGTTCATGGGCATGAGTTTTTATATGACCAGCATATATTTTTACATTAATAACAGAAAATATTCCATAGCCATCATACGACTAGTGGCCTTTTTTATTATTACCCGCATCACGTATATCTTTAGCTAATATCCACGCAAAGGATTCTGGGTATCATAGGTCAATCACTAACACCCCTGCCACACCATTAGTTGACGCCACGCCTTCATACTCTGTTTGTTTACAAACATCGTGAGCAGACGACAAAGTAACACATCATTTTGTAGGACGGGTAAATGCACTTTTTTTTACCACAGTTGAGGGCGTTATTCCTGAGTGCAGATATATGACATCAGTTAATTTCTCTGTGCGGATGAGTGGCCTATAGTCACAAAGGTATTTTCACGAAATTAAACCACAAGAAAACTATGAGATCTGCATATCTGGTAAAACAAGTTGTTATAATACCCAGTTATTTTGAGCCAACTCTGTAATATCCAATAGAAAGTAAGGTTACAATTGAGTCAACTTTCTAATAGCCAATAGAAAGGAAGGTTACAATTGAGTCAACATTCTAATACCAAATAGAAAGTAATGTTATAATTGAGTCGACTTTCTAATTACCATTGGAAAGTAAGGTCACAATTATCATATTTCTATGAACCACGATTGTCATAAGCTTTGATTAATTAAAAGCTTTGATATTTTTCAACATTTCCAAGACAACCACTGTACCAGACTTGTGTCCAGTATCAAATTTCTCCTTATAAATGTATATTATCGCACGAATTTGAAACTTGGAGGAATGGTTTTATTTTCTTCATAATGTATCATGCTCTCCTAATTTCGTCTTGTAAATGCATTTCCCATAAACTTAAATCCGGTTCTTTGTCACCACCTGTAATAATGAAACAAGAGATTTAAGAGTATGAACATATTATTGTGTAGATAACAAAATAGAAGTTGATTTTATTTGATTTTTTTTGTGTTTTAATGCCACTTTCAACAATATTTCAGCTATATCATGGCGACCAGTTTTAGTGGTGGAGGAAGCCGGAGTACCCGGAGAGAGAACCATCGACCATAGGCAAGCAATTGGTAAACTTTATCACTTGCGGTTACGAGTCGAGTGCACCTTTTTGTAATTTACAAAGCCGGGCGCGAATCCACGCCGTAACAAAATAGGAAATAGTTGATGAAAAAAAAATCTGATATTCTGGGGAAAAAAATGTTTTTAGTAAATCATGCAAGAAATGTAAGCTTTTCATATAACAACAAGAAAAGTTTGAAGATACCAAAGTGGTAGTCATAATCCATAAATCGCAGAAGAACAGACAATATAATGGCCAAAAGGAAAAAGAAGAAAAGGACAAACAACGATCTAAAAAACATACACATAACACTAAAGATTTAAGAAATAATTCATGCCGGCCATACTTTATTGTTATTCACATATGGGTAGGCATTATATTGATGAATATTTAACCCCGAGCGACAGCGAGGGGTTAAATCTCATGAATATAATGCCTACCCATATGTGAATAACAATAAAGCATGGCCGGAATGAATTATTTCGATTCTAATAGGACAAATACGGCACTGTACATATCAATGCATAAACATAAAGAGTGAAATATGTGTGAATTTTTTCATTGTAAAGATGTTTTTTGTTTGTCTTACCCATGTTTTTATTACAGGTATTCCTATGATAACGTTTCGTCGTTTCTAATTGATATTTAAACCGTTTATTTGTAGTATCAGTGTTCACATTTTTTCTTTCACCGTTAACCGGAAGTTATGGGTGAAGCATAAGATAGAAATCGGAGTTAATTGGAATAGCCAGAACAAAGCCGTGTTTCATTATGATAAGACTTGATTAGGATTTATTTCATTTTAACTTCATTTATTTCATCAATTTTTAGATAAACAATAATAGAAAATCTCTAACCATGAAGAATTTTCTGAAAATAGTCGGTGTTTATGTAGGTGGGGTTTTTTTTTTTAGCTCAGCGCGCATGTGTGGCCTATATTTTATTGGTATTCAAATATGCTTTTATTTGTATACCGAATACGGGACGTCATATTAGAATGAGTAACACAAACCCACCTAAAACAGGGTGCTCCGGAATGAATTTACTTTATGCAATGAAATTATCATGGAAAGTGTGTACAGCAATTCAGATTGTGTGTTCTCGTGTTTGTATACATATTAAATGAGTGAGTGATCATTTTTGACAACAAATGAGTCAATTTCAGCTGTTTTATAATAGCTATGCCAAGATAGTCTTTAATGAGATGGTGACAGTACCTGATTTCCCTATCGGCTCGATAGGCTGAGGCCTAGGGTCTTAACGTTTAGGGGGGCTCCGGTCAAGGTGTATAATATTATTAACACTGTTATTGGACTTTTACACTTATGCTGTCATAACGTACTGTACTTTCAAAATAACCCTTCAGTAATTTCCCTTGCACTTCATTTCAGAAAATTGCAGAATTTTGTACACCCCTCATCATCTTCATCTGTATTGAAATTGATTAAACACACTTCCTGCCCCAACTCGTGAAGGTGGGGAATTAGAAGTGGCCTCACAAGTGGAATAGCCTAGGGCCTCTCTTTATCTAAATCCGGCACTGGATGGTGATAATGATGTCTGCTTTGAACATGACTAGCTCACCGAAAGAGTTCACACACAGACATGTCGGTCTACTAGAACAAATTATCTTGACTCGGAACCAACCAATCTTACTCTTTGTGTTGTGTGTTAGGCGGAGAAGCAGCTAATATCGATTTTATAGTTTTTGGTTTGACCCGATCGGGATGGAACCCATGTTTTAGTGCACTGTGGTCGAGCACGCCAATTATTACATCACCGTTGCTGTTGAACAAATTATGAACTAAAATATGAAGCTAAGATATGATGAACTAATTAATGTTGTCTCTATGGCAATATGTGTACATACTAAATGTAAATGGTGATGCACCGCCTTCCTCTAGTCCAAAAGGTGCACTTCTGTTCCTCATATAGTCTGGATAGAGGCGGGGCAAAAATACTGCATCAAATGGGTTGTCAGATGATCTAAGAAATGAAGAAAAAATATGCATCATAAATGACTGCAATTCATACTTTAGATGAGCTAAAACCTAAATCTACTAGTATAGAAACACACCTACATCAATCTTTTTGTATGGAGTTTTGTAGATATAATATTTACTCTTGTTATATATACACAAATTTGATGTCCAATATTTTGATGACACTTTTTTCATATGGTTTCTCACGAAGACCAACGATATCTTTTAATGTTTATGGCTAATCAGAGTCGGACCCAGACATTTCTATAAGAGGGGAGGGGGCGTTTTTCTTTAGAATAAAAATCGGATTGCAAAGCAATTTGCTTTAAGAAAAGTCAAAAGATACCGGGTGTTATTCAAAGCGAAATTTAATAAAAACGGAAAATGACAAGGACGAAATTGGAAATTTTCTGTTAAAACACGTTTTTATAAGTCTATAACTTAGCTCAAAAACCGAGGGGGCATACTTGTTTACTAAGAGTAATTGATTACAACCAATATTTTCAACACCTATTATTCAATTACTACCTATTCTCTTTCACATGGTACTTGTTTGTCATTTCTGTTAAAGACAAAGTCTTTTGAATTGAAGCAGGTATGTGGATGTTTGAGGTTCTTGTTTGTTAACATCTGTATTGACACTGGAAATCTTGACGGGGAGGTTAAGGGAATTTCGGTTGTTTTATTTTTTTAATTTTTCGGTAAGAGTTAATCCCCTTTGTATACAATTTAGTTTCGCAAATGTTCAAAGCATTAAAAAATATAAACAGAGAACATTTGAACCTTAGAGACCACACCAAATTACTGGAGAGATAACATATTAAAGAAAATGCATTGGTATGGAGGTCAAAACTAGACAAACTGTCAGACACAGGTGACCTTATCCGATCTTGGCTACCATGTTTAGTTCCTGTGGGTTTCTTAGCTTGATCCCAAATACTTTTAGACTATTTCGCTTTGCGATCTTTCGACTTGGAGCGTACACAAATGAACATTATTCTAGAAACGCGCATTGTTTATTAAATTAGATATCTACGTTTCTATTGCAAGTGTGATTTAATCAAATAATTCCAGAAAATAAAATAATCGTGTTATTAAAGAGTGAAAATACTTACGTTTCTGACATGGATTCCTCTTCTTTTCTTGATTTCCTCCGTGCATACCACAACCGACAACTAAGTGCAATAGCTAGAACTACTACAAGGGCAGCGACTGCAGAGACCGTTGCTATTATTTCAAGAAATTCGTCGGTTGCTGGCGATACCTCTGTTTGACAAACACTATCGGTAAAACCTGAGAGGCACCTGTAAAATAATGGTATGTAAATTGTTACATGTATAACAGTATTAAATGATCAATTACTTGTATGTGTCTTGTAAAATTAAACATGACAAATACAGGGGCGGATCCAGGATTTCAAGTTAGGGGGGCGCACTTAAAAAAAATCGCGCCGAGCGGAGGAAGGCGCGAAATTTTTTGGGGTATTTCGTGTGAAAAATCACGATTTTACGCAAAAAGATCATATTTTTTCCAATTTTAGGGGGGCACCGGGTTCGAGGAACATAGATGGTCATATTGGCACAAAGTACGATACGATGAGGAACATAGATGGTCATATCCTCGCAAAGTACGATACGATGAGGAACATAGATGGTCATTCGGTACAAAGTACGATATGATGAGGAACATAGATGGTCATTTGGCACAGAGTACGATACGATGAGGAACATAGATAGTCATATCGGCACAAAGTACGATATGATGAGGAACATATATGGTCATATCATCACAAAGTACGATATGATGAGGAACATAGATGGTCATATCG
>MJUT01028007.1:197117-216260 GCA_002080005.1 Gigantidas platifrons | reverse complement strand
TTTGGTTATGGGATGAAATGTCATGTAGTCCTTTGAAACAGCGCTATACTGCTGGGTCTGCCAAATGTTCAACGAAACCACTTTCCAAATTAATTATCAATATGTATTCAATCGGCGGTCAAAACTGGGCTTCAGAGTTACTGTGATACTAGCTACTCGAGGGGTGGTATGAATCAGATGTGGATTCTGAAGAACTCTAAAGATCTCTTTGATTACATACGATCTAGATCCCTCTCCTCCTGCAATAGCATTACAAAATTTGACTTCTCTACCCTTTAAACAACTATTCCTCACTCTAAGCTGAAAGACAGATTAAGGGAGTTGGTTCAACTGTGTTTCATAAAAACGAATGGCCAACGTAGATACAAATACCTTGTGCTAGGGAGGGACAGATCTTATTTTGTAAAAAAAAAAATCTCTGAGTCTACCAAAAAGTTCTCTGAAACAGATATCAACATGCTCGAGTTTTTGATTGACAACATATTTGTTACCTTTGGTGATCATGTTTTTCAACCGACAGTCGGCATATATACATTGTGCTCCTCTTCTCGCCGACTTGCTCCTTTATTCGTATGATGAAGACTTCATACAGGGGCTTCTCAAGAAAAACCAAAAGAAGCTAGCCCGATCCTTTAATTTCAGGTTCCGTTATATAGATGATGTCCTTTTACTAAATAATTCTAGGTTTGGTGATTTCACTGATCACATCTATCCCATAGAGCTTGAAATAAAGGATACCACGGATAAAGATAGGACTGCTTCATACCTTGACCTACACCTCGAAGCGATTAAGAACAAAACTTTATGACAAAAGGGATGATTTCAATTTTCCCTTTGTGAACTTTCCATTTATATGTAGCAACATTCCAGCAGCACCTGCATTATGGAGTATATAACTCTCAGTTGATATGATATTCCAGAGCTTGTGGTTCCTATCAGGATTTCCTTGATAGAGTGTTGCTGCTTCCAAGGAAGCTACTGAACAAAGGGTTAAGTTGAAGTTATCACATTTTACGGTCGCTACCATGACTTGGTCAACCGTTATAGAATATTTGTGTCACAAATGACCACATATATGTTCCACTTGTCGTAAACATGTCCTGGTCCTTTCCTCATTCATGCCTTATCACCAAATTTGTAACTAGATTAACACGACGGGTGCCACTAGTGAAGCAGGAACTACTGACCCTATTGGAGCATCTGAGTTCACAACTGGTTTTTAGTGGGGTTCGTGTTATTCAATCTTTAGTTTTATGTGTATGTTTTGTAGATCATTGTTTGTCCTTTTGAGCTCACTTTGCCAAAGGCAATGTGAGCTTTTGCCATCACTTGGCATCCGTTGTCCATTAACTTTTTCACATTTTATTCTTCGACCAATCAGAAACAAGTATTGCCTGTAGCGGCCATGCTTGTTAACGGATTTCGACGAAATGATAAATCTTATTACAGGACCTTCCATAGATGCTTCCTACCAAATTTCGATTCATTTGGCCACACGGTTTCAGAGGAGAAGATTTTAAAAATCAACCAATCAGAAACAAGAATTGCCTGTGGCAGTCATGTATTTAACAGATCGGGACACAATGAGCAATATTTATAGAGGACCTTCCATACATGCTTCCTTCTAAGTTGCTGTTCATTTGGCCAAGCGGTGTCAGAGGAGAAGATTTTTAGAAATGGACCAATTAGAAACAAGAATTGCCTGCGGCTGCCATGTTTATTAATGGATCGGGACGAAATGAGCAATTTTTACACAGGACCTTCATAGATGCTTTCTACCAAGTTGCGGTTCATTTGTCTAAGTGGTTTCAGAAAAGAAGAATTTAAAAAAATCAACCAATCTGAAACAAGTATTGCCTGTGGTGGCCATCTTTGTTTATGGATATGGACGAAATGTGCAATCTTTATAGAGGACCTTCCATAGATGCTTCCTACCAAGTTTCGATTCATTTGGCCATACTGTTTCAGAGGAGAAGATTTAAAAAAAATAAATCAATCAATCAGAAACAAGAACTGCCTGTGGTGGCCATGTTTGTTAAACAACAGGGAAAAAATGTGCAAGTGGTTTTAGAGGAGAAGATCAAAATGTGAAAAGTTAACAGATGACAGCCACCAAGTGATGGGAAAAGATCACTTTGCTATTGGCAAGGTGAGCTTAAAATTAAAAAGAACTTAACATTTCTCAAAAGATTCCCTTTTCTAAAAATATCAAAGAATACCGGAACAACTCCTTCATATAGATGTAATAATAAATCCCGATAATTCCTGAATAGCCATGATTACGTCACCAAGTCTCTGATTGTATAAAGTTGTTTTAGGTTGGGAGAATTTGACAACTATATGCTTGCTGTTTTTGCCTTTTTCGAGTAATAAAATAAAATGGTGAATTATATATTCTATCTCTTTTTCATTTATAGAAACAAAGATATATATATTTAGTTTGTGTTAATTTTCTGTGTGTTTTTTTGTGCATATTTTGGTTTCAAGTTTAACCTGGTTGAAAACGATATTTCTTTTGAGAATAAAATTTTATTTTAGCAGAAGTTTTTTTTTACTTACCATGAATGATTGACCTCCATGGCCTGTGAGTACATCAATGTTAGACAATTATTGTATTAATTGATGGAGCAATATGTCGGTAAATTCCATTTTTGGTTAAGACTTTGTGAAATTCCCCTTGCCAAGATGGCAGAAGACATACATTCGGGTCTTGCACCACACAACGTCCAATAACTCTTCCCCCTCAATTCTGATTGCAAAGTCTGAAAATATGGCACTTACATCCAATGATTTCTGAGAGCTATTGTTGCTTATCCATTGAAACCTTGGCAAAATATCTTATTGATATCTGCCTGAACATCATTCACGGAAAAGCGATAACACTGTTTCTAAAAAAACTTTTATATTTTACGCTACGATTTTGACTTTTTTTAATGATGATTTGCAAAATTGAGGAGTTTCTGCAAATCTTAAGCCATACATAAAGAATATTAGTCTATGGATAGCTCGCAGATTTATTTTTGAAAATGGATCTCTACTTAACACATAAATCAACATGGCGTCCGATTTTCTCGACTCCACTTCAATTCGGACGCTCAGTAGTGGTATCAAATCATATTTTTATTTTTGCTTTTAATTACCCAATATATAAATTTCTAGTTTTAAACTTTTATCTGATATATTTTGTTTCACGAAATATTAATTTTTGTACATGAATTGTCTTGTTTTTTGTGGATCGGAAATCTAAGATGGATACAAACTGGTTTGAACCCTAAACAAGTTGAATAATGCAGGCTCAGGTGAGCCTCTAGTTGTATTATAATGGAGATTTACGGCTCTTTTTAGGCAGGATCAAAAACTTTGGCAAGGATCTACAAATACATTGTATAAAAAAACAACAAACTATGTCTTAATGTTTTGGTTGTATTTATAGCCATTTCAACTATAAAACCTTAAAAATCAATTAGCTCAGAGCCTGATAAATCAGTCAACAAAGAAACTTTCATAGAAGACTTAAATATCAATTAGCTCAGAGCCACAATACCTGATAAATCATTCAACAAAGAAACTTTCATAGAAGTCTTAAAAATCTTTAACAAAAACAATAACACAATGACTTCTGCTTTCTTATGGGTTTTCATAAATTCTTTTTGGACGGATCTGATATAATAATACTTTATAAAGATATAAACAGAAAATGTGGGGAAAAAACCCCCAAAAAATAGAGGCTCTAAGGAGCCTGCAATCACTCACCTGGTTTTCAATTTGACTTCTAAATTTCATAAAGAAATTCAGCTGATCTTTTATTTTTTGCCATTTGAAATTTCTGCTTATAGTATGGCAGCATCTTGGATTAAAGATCATTTCAGTTTCTGAACAGAAGATTTTAAAGTGATTTTTTCTCTCAAAATATTCAAAATCGGTATAAATTGGTTGAAAGAAAAAATCACATGGCCTTTGGCCAGGTAAGCTAAAAAAGCAAAACAATTAGTCTTGCCCACCTCCTACCAAGTTTTGGTTCATTTGACAAAGGAATTCCTGAGGAGATACAAGAATTTCCTGTGGTGGCCATGTTTGTTTTCCAATCTGGATTAAATGAGGAAACTTTATACAGAACTTTCAATAAAGCACCTATCAAATTTCAATTAATTTGGCCAAATGGTTTTAGAGAAGATTTTTTTAATTTGCCAATCACAAACAAGAACTGTTTAGTTGTCTGAACGGCACGAAATATGGAAATTGTGTACAGGAGCTCCAATACATCATTTCTACAAAGTAATAATTCAATGTGCCTCCTAGTTTCAGAGGTGAAGATTTTTAAAATTTTAGAAAATCTGGGAAAAAAAATTGGACATGGCAACCATGTTTCGTCCAATCGGGATAAAATGAGGATATCTTACAGAGGACCTTCTATAGATGCTGCCTGTAAAATTTTGCTCATTTAGCCAAAAATATTCAGAGGAGAAGATTTTTAGAAATCGACCAACCAGAAACAAGAAATGACTATGGCGGCCATGCTTGCTAACAAATTGGGACTAAATGAGTAAATGGCCTTGCATAGATGCTTCCTACCAACTGTCAATTCATTTGGCCAAGCAGTTTCAGAGGAGAAGATTAAAACATGAAAAGTTAACAGACGATGGATGCAAAGTGATGACAAAAGCTAAAAAAATTGATGTTATGAAAATGCATGCAAGAAATTTATCAAAATAATAATAATTTTTTTTAAACACATTCTTGCTAAAAATATTTTCAATATTATATTTACTTACGTTTTATCAAAGGCAACGTTTTTCACATTAATAAGAAGTTCTTTCAAAGTTTACTGTATTTAGCTGAGGTCAAAAGAAAATTTAAATAAAATTGTTATATACTTGACAAAGACTTGTATTATACAAATCAGACAACATATTGTCTATAAAACTGATTGGTTATATGTACAAATCAAGACTACATATAAAAGTTTTAGAAATAATAACAACCCTGATCACCACTGTAAGTGATTATCACAAACAACATTATACAATACCTAAGACAAGCTATATGCTAGTAGTTGTCTTATTAAGATAAAATAACAGTAAATAATATACTTGACATACACAAATGTAGATACATGTAAGGACTGTTCCTTGTACCCAATGATCACACTTTAAAAATAGCGTAACCAAATATAGTATTAATTTGATCTTTTCTGAAGCATTTTCACTCAGTAAAAATGTTTTAAGAAGTGCTTTAAAAGTGCCATCCATGTTTAAATGAAACAGCTGCAAGTGAACATGAAAGAAAGTATGATCAAAATTCAGGTCAAGCCAAAAGTTAATTAAGAGTAATCTTATTGCTGTACTTCATCTCTCAGACACTGTTATTTATTTTAATTAATTACAACTTTCTTTGTCAAACTCATTGTTATCTTAACTTGCACATTTACAAACCATCAAGACTAGTAGGGCCTTATTTGGGCCCATTTGCAACAATTTGAAATAAACAATGTTTTAATTGCATATTACTTGGAATAACTTGTGAGATATTACTTAATTTAAAAAGAATGCTTCTTTTAACATGGTCGGTGGTTCTCTCCGGCTTCTTCCACCACTATAACTGGTCGCCATGATATAGCTGAAATATTGCTGAAAGTGGCATAAGACACCAAAAATCAAAATCAAATCATCTTTTAACATCATTATGACATCATTATAAAAAAATCCTTTGATAATTTTGTTTCAAAACACACTTTCCAGCAATTGTTTAAGGCTTGTAAACAAAATTAAAATAAGAGATTTTATTTTGAAGTAATATACATCTTTACAATGTATTTATATAACTGGCCTTTAAAAATCGTGTTGGCCTACATTTGCACTTTCAAATGTTTTTCAAATGGTATATTCTGGGGAATTTTGCCAAATACAGTAAATTATGAAATTTTTACCAACATATTCATCTCCAAATTCTGAAAATAATCATTGAAAATAATAAAGGCATATACAAACATATATATGTAAAAATGATCAAAGAGCATCCATTATATGAGGTTAAATAATAGTTGGTCCTTTAATCAGCAAGACATTTATCAAATGAAAAAAATCAGTATTTCAAGTTGACACTACAACACCAATTGTACAAAATTTAACTACAATCTTATAATAACAATGGCAACATTTTCTATGAAGGAGAAAAAGCAATTGAAATATGGTATTACAATACTCAAACTTGTCATAGCGACACCCTCTGTATAACGACTACCTTTGTAATCTAACCTAGAGCAAGATTTGACCAATAGGCTAAGAGAGAATGTTGTTTACATGTGACTTCAACTAGTGGAACTCACTTATTAAAATAGATGCTGTCTTTGAAAAAAACTCTTTCAAAATTGCCCAGTTAATGTTAAAGCATCATATTTGGAAAACTCCTTAAAAAAATATAGATTTAGGGAAAAACATACATAACAAAATACACAAATGTTTCATTGAAAAAATTATCTGCATAAATTTTTATTATTGATTATAAGTTAAATAACCAAAAGTGAATAACTTGTCCATTTTTAAATTACAAATGTACATTTTAATGTATTTCTTCTCAGTTTATTGCTTAAAATAGCTTTAAAAAATGTATATTGGGTAATTTTTACAGTTATTGCTTTTTACCATACTGCAGTGTCCTTTTAAATTCATTAACCTACGAAATAAAATGTATCTGCTACCTTTTGATTGGAAATAAGTCATTTTAAATACACAATATGTCCTTACACAAACAGTAAAAATAAGAAAACTGACATTTCCTTATACTGCACACTTACACCTACTGAAAATAACTATGCACTATAAGTATATGTATATATGCTAATTGACATAATTTTGTTCCAAAACATCATGACTTCTATATGAAGACTCCCTGACTTATGTACCCTTCATAGCTCACCTGACCTAAAGGGTCATGTCAGTCATTGTCATCACTTTGCATCATTCCAAATTTTAACTTTCTTAATTTTTATCCAATTAAATTACGTTTTTTTTTGTTTTTTTTTTTGCAAAATGATCATCTTTATGAGATGTTGGACCATCCACTTTTGATGTGTTCTTTTTCTTTGAATTAAGTATGTTGAGTGTTTTCTGTAGAATGTCGAGAGATTTCCTCTATCATTGAAGGTTTCTGAGATAAACTCATGAACAGGGCCAATTTTCAAAATTTTGAACTTGTTAATTTGTCATCCAATTTTAATGCAGTTGTTTTTAAATGCACATCTTAATGAGTTATTAATGAGCCATTAAATATAACAGCCTATTTCATTTTAGAAAATTTCACACATTTGTAAAATAAGTATACAACTTTTAAGTAGGATTATTTTTCTATTAATTGTGTTATGTGCTGTGGGTAGTATGTTGACTGATTTCCCTTGGGTCCTACCATTTTCAAGATATAAGGGGGTCAAAATAGGACCAACCCCCAAAATCTTGAATATAAGTTCGATTACAGATCTGAGATTTGCTCTAATGAGATCGAATGGTTCCAAAAGGTATCAACACCAAAAATACTAACTTTTTATATTCTAGTCTTTATATTTGTATGCAGTATTTTTTCCAAATAATTCTTTAAAAAAATATCCTAACTGACGTATTCAAACAGATTTGTTTTTAAACATTTTACCATTTCAGAGATACGAGATGACAAACAGGGATCAATTCCCAATTATTTTATATTTTTATTTTAAGTACCGTAAATTGGGATATTTTGGCGGTTTTCTGTCAAAATGTGGATGTTTAATTTTGGTGTGTTTAATTTTTGGTGCTTTCTAAAAGATGATTGTTTTATTTTGGTGCTTTTCAAATGGTTAGAAAAAATAAATGCTCGTGACCAATGTTTTTTTTTTTTTTTATCGTAGATCAAAAACTTGAAGTAAAATACCACTGGTATCTCACCGGAAGGTTGTTTAAAAAAGTAATTAAGAAATTGGATACGGGTGAAATACAAATACTTTTTCCAGATGGAGGATGTCACCACTAAGAGATCTAGTCATGACATCTAAAATCAAATGTTCATTCAAGCCTGTAGATAAGAACTGCCCTTAAAAGTCATTATAGACAAGTTTTACTATTATTCAAGTTAAGCTACAAAGGACTAGGATTACAGCTAATAAAGAACAAAGTTTTTAGAGATGGAAGAATCTTTAGTGAAATCAGTGGTTTTTAATTACAACATTTCCTTAATCACTAGTGAAATTAGTCGTTTTTTTTAATTACAACATATCCTTTATCACTAGTGAAATCAGTGGTTTTTTAATTACAACATATCCCCTATCATATCTATACAGTCCTAACAAGGACCATGTGTTGTCCCTAATGATCCACAGCTCCCCTAATCAATAGAATCTCAAGTAAATCTTAAGATCCTCTATACTCATGTAAGTTATGTTGCATGCGAGAAATAATTAAATTTAATTACAATACATGTACAACAAATATTAGGACTTTGTATGACTTTAATACATTGTATTTGTGACAAACTTGCTAACTATTGTGTCATAAATAAATCATCAACGTTCAAGTGTTTTAAATGCATCTTAAAATATATCTTACACAAATACAAACAATAGCTTCAATACTGTTGAGTAGCCAAACAAATATACTAGTTACAAGTGTATAAAATTAAATAATAAAAACAATATCACAGTCGTTGCTTTATTAAAAAAAAATCACAAAAATTACATGATTTCTTCATGCAAACATTTCACCCACAATTGAATGAAGAAAAGGATTTTTAAACTTTTATCAACAATTATTTTCAATTACTACAAACTTACAGAAATACAAATCTGACAATATAAGACCTACGTATAAAATGGCTACAACTGCATAATAATAAATGAAATGTTTCAGTTTCTTGGTCTTATATTAATCCAGCTGGAAAAACTATAAAAAAAAAAAAGTCTGGAATGTGAATATTTGAACATCTAATTATCTCAATAATTAGTTAGCATTAAAAACATTTTGAATCAACACAAAGAATTCATTTTCATTTTATACATGTCTTCCCTTTAACTATTAAAAATATAATTTTATACATGTCCTCAAAAAGGGCGATGGATATTTGAACGAAAATATTTATTTACACTGTGGACATATGAGAGACAACATTAGTGGACATTTGAGCGACACAATTTCAATTAAATTTTCAAATCTATGTAGACAGTTGAGCAACTCTCACAACATCTACCTGCACTCACTCACCTGTAAAGTATTACACAAGTTTGCTTTAGTCAAGATGGACATAAAAGTAATGGTACAAAATGGTCACTAGGTTCCGTTATTATTTGTCTTGTCTTGAAAATCGAAACATGTTCATTGTCACTGTATGTCAACTACTGTCACGCTATGCTTAGATAATGGATAACAGTTTAATCCTGCTATTGTCCATGTGGAATTTGATACTGGCAGCCATGGAGGTATTGAAGGAAATATTCTGAAATGTCAGCATTAAATGTTACAGATTTCATCTTGGCCAGGTATGGTGGGGACCAATACAGAAAGTCATAGTTTAATTCAGGAATACAAAAGGTCTAAATCTGCTCAAAAACCTACTTCCACTTCCCTGTGGTGAGCAGAGGACAACAGACTTAATGTCTGGCTAACGGAAGAATTCTCGCTCAAATGGGTTACAAGTTGTCGCTCTTATGTCCGTTTTATTTCGCTCTTTTGTCCTGTCAATTCGTTCAATGTCTTTCGCCGCCTCAAAAAAGCCTGACACTTTTGAAACCCTAAACACTCTTGATATGTATTTCAAAACACAACAGACTTTCCAATTTCATTTTATCAACCAATTGATGTTTTAGTATTGAAAGTTTATTAAATATGCATATAATTTATAATAATCTGAGATTTTCCAGCAGTTTTCATAACAATAAATTTTGCTAGCAAAATATAAATATTAAAGGCATGTATAAATATAAATACTTATTTTTTACTATGGAAAATTAAGACACATTTCTTGTACAGGCTAGCTTGGCAAACACAAACATATCACATATAAACTACACAAAATCAATTATCATTTCACAAATTTCTTTGTGAAGCTTGGTAAAGGACGTGATGGGTTCAAGTTTTCATTGTGTAATGGAGAATTTGGTAATGGATCTAGTCTTTGATGACTGGAATTCAGATTTGGTGAGCTAGAATGCTTCATTGGTAAATTCCTATCTCCTTTCTTTTGTTTCTGCAAAAAAAAAAAAATTTATAATACCTTAAGCAAATGTATAATTGGTCAAACAACTCAATAAACACACTCAGTAGAAATAATATACAATGTATATATGCCAAGTACAAAACCTCAAAAAGAGTGAATAGCAAAAATACAACAACTTAAGGTTTGGTTTAGAGTGTTTAAAATACTTTCCACCTTATTTCAGTTATACTGTGGCAGTCAGTTTTATTGGTGGAGGAAACCGGAGTACCCAGAGAAAATCAACGACCTATAGCAAGTCACTGACAAACTTTATCACATAATGTTGTATCGAGTACACCTCGCCATGAACAGGGTTCAAACCCGCAACTTTAGTGGTGATAGGCAATGATAAAACAACTTAAAAATTTTAAATTCAAAATATTTGGCATTGGCCCCTTTTGTTGCCATCATATCTTTGAACAGTGTTAGTCATTAGGGATTAAGGTTATGGTGCTTAACACCACTTTCAACAATATTTCAGCTAAATTGTGGCGGTCAGTTTTATTGGTTGAGGAAACCGGAGTATGTGGATAATAGAAAATCACCGACCTGCCACAAGTCACTGACAAACTTTATCATATAATGTTGTATCGAGTACATCTCACCATGAGTGGGATTCGAACTCACAACTTCAGTGGTGATAGGCAATGATCGAACAGGTAGTGGAAATCGTCTTTCTATACAATCACGAGCACGTGGGCCACTTTGAAGAGGTAAGAGCTACAACCAATCTGTTACCATACACTAGAAAAAAATTCTTCAAAGGAATTCAACCGAAAATACTGCATATAAATCTTAAAATAAACAAGTTACCATTTTGGGTGTTGACCCTATTTGGCTTCATTTAACCCCTTTTATCTTGGACACCACAAGAATTAGCTCAAATCTGTTTAAAACCAGATGCTCCCAGAGCAGGAGTCTGTAATCGCTCATCTGGTTTTCAATTTGACTTCAAAAGTTAATAGATAGAAGGGTCACATTTTTGAGCAGAAGATTTTGATGTGATTTTTTTTCATAACATGCCTAATCGCCAGCAGTAATCGGTATAAATTCGCTGAAAAAAAGACATGGTGAAGTACTCAATGCCATGTAGCTGCATTTAACATTTGAGCTCATTTCAACTTAAAGCAGCAATAGACAATTGAAGAAATTTCAATTTTTGTAATGTCTGCCATCTTGAATGGAGGGTGGGGCACCACCCAAGGGCCATCCCAACCAAATTCGGCTTAATGTGGTTCTGCAGTTTCAGAGTAGAAGATTTTTAAAATGTGATCTTTTATCAAAATATGCCAAATTTGCATAATCTGAACTTGGTTGAAAGTAAAATTTCACAGAAAAACCCAGAATTTGTTAAATAACTCATTGCTATGTAGCTGTGGTTAATTGAGCTCATTTTGATTTATAATAAAGCAGCAATGGACTATTCAAAGAATTTCTATTTTTAATAACAACAGCCATCTTAAATGGAGGGTAGGATTGTCAGAAACAATTTTGAAAGAGGAACACCCAAGGACCATCCCTGCCATATTTGGTTTAATTTGGATTAGCGAGTTAAGAGGAGAAGATTTAAATGTGATCTTTTATCAAAATATGCCTAATTTGCATAATCGGTATACATCAGTTGATAATGAACGAAATATTTCACAAAAAATCCCGGAATATAAGATAAACTTCTTATTACCATGTAGCTGCTGTTAAAAATTGAGCTGATTTTGAGGGGGCCACATAAGGACCATCTCAGCCAAATTTGGCTCAATTTGGTTTAGCAGTTTTAGAGAGGGGTTGTACCACAGTGGAATAAGGGCATAAACTGAGTGCATCAAATGATCGCAGCATGTCATCATGGGAAAGCTAAAGAAGTAAATAATTAAAGCAAGGGTGGAGACAGTATTTTGCTTGATACAGTATATTGCTGGACTCACTGTATTTTGGGCATTTGTCTTGTTTTTCTTCCGCATAGCACTTTATATCTGCAGTGTCAAAATTTTGCACTTTTATAAATCAGATTTACAGGCAGATATTTATTTTTGCAGTTTTGTGAGAAAAAAAAAATTGCTATATTGTTTTTTTATTTTATTTTATTTTTGTTTAATCTTATTGTGGACAGATTACAGTAAGCCAGTAAGCTAATTATTTTGAACTGAGATAACTGATTTCATTAATATTTAATTATGATTTTATTAACTGGTATTCCTACTTAATCCGCCTTTGTTGATTGTAATGATATTTTAACAATTGGATTGATAAACATTGGAAGGCAATGTTTATAAGGTATATAATTGTAAACTAGAGGCTCGGTGAGCTGAGCCTGTGTCGCTCACCTTTCATTCTGTTTTGAGGAAACTTTATACAGCACCTTCCATAGATGCTTCCTACCAAATTGCTGTTGATTTGGCTACTCGGTTTCAGAGGAGAAGATTGTTTAGAATTCAACCAATCAGAAACCAGATAAACTGTGAGCTAATGCTCACTTATGATACCCCGCATATACGTTCAATGTGTATAAAAAACATATAAAAACCACCTAAGTCGGCAAACAGGAAGTAGGAATCTGACGGGTCCAAAAACACTTCCCACAATATGGCATACCTATATGAAGCTTGTGACCATATATCAGATTTCTGCCATCAATAGTTGCTGAGAAAAATGCAACGAAAAATATCTTGGACAGATGGACAGACGGACGGAGGTAAAACAGTATACCCCCCTTCTGGTGGAGCAGGGGTATAACAAGAATTGCCTATGCTGGCTATGTTTATTAACGAATCAGGCCATAGTGAACATTTTTTATACAGGACCTTCCATATAGGATTCCTACCAAGTTTCGGTTCATTTGGCCAAGCAGACACGTTTTCAATCAGCAAAAAATATGTTACGAAGTCCTGATACAGGGTTAGTCAAGTGCCCGTGGAAACACTGTTTTGTTCAAATATTAATACTGTGACTGATTTATCATCACGATTTCCAGAGTTGCAAATTCAACCTGGTTCTTGACATGACAATCATGAGAATGTCAAAATGAATGTCTCGTAAAAGCAAACTTTTTTTTACTGAAATGCTGATGTTAATTATATAATTTCTGTCCTAAAAGGCATGGAATAATATAAATTTTCAATTATTACCCCACAAAAAATTACACATTTCCCAATTCTGTTTACAAGGAACACATTTTAAAACACCTAGAATCATCCCTGGAGTGGAACGGCATGTCTACATGGGAACTGTTGTTTTCAGTGATCTAGCACTATAAAAATCTATCTAAGTCTAGTACATGTACAAAGCAGACATCGTCACCATCATCTCATTGAAATGTAACTTGTTATCGCCATGATATAGCTGAAAACTTGCTCAGTTGACATTAAACAACCCACTCACTTAGTATAGTATATATTGTGTATATCTTCAATAAATGCAAACATTTTGGAATTAGCCTCGTTTCCATTACAAAAATAATAGCTCATCTTCTGTACTGACTGAAAGGTAACTAATAATGCTAAGCATTTTGCAAAAAATGCATTATAACTGGATGAAAAAGTTCAAATTGTGGTATTTCAGTTGAGTTTGAAAACATAAGAAATTAGGAATCTGGTGTCTTTCAAAAAATAATAGCCATTTTTTGGTCACTAAAAAAGGATCATCTTGCAAAAACTGCATTAAAATTGGATGAAAAATTAGTTAATATTTTGAATTTCTCCCCTTTTATGTCAAAAATGGAAATAGTTACATAATAATGCTATGCACCTTTCAGAAATAGATTTTCCTGAACAATTCATAACAAAAACCTGATCAAAATCAGATGGACAATTAATTCTCTACATACAACAAAAATAAACACCCACTTTTGTATTTTAAGGCCTTGTTTGGAAACAGATAGGACTACAATACCCCAAATCAATATTGATCTCCATTCTGTGTCGAGTATCTTTCAGTTAAAAATTCAGAAGAATAGTTTAACCAGAACTAATGTTATCACATCAAAACAGTTTTTTCTACATACCTATATAATTTGTGATCATATAAAAATGTCATATTTTTATACTTGGGGTTTCCCTCCCCCAGGAGAATTTACTTGACATAAAGCAACTTTATTTCACCTACCTTCTGTTGTAATGGATTCATAACTCCAACATTGGGTGCAGTATTAAACACTTTGTTAAAGTTAGTTTCCCTGTTGACTAGTTCCATTTGGTAGTATCTCTTCTCATCCTGCAAAAATAACAAAATTTAAGCAAAATTGTCGCCCTTTATTGTGTTATTTAGTATGTCAGATGACACCATATTGTTAGCAGTGTAATGATCCATCGGTGCACCATCTTATTGTCTTTTGCAATCCATGAATCAATACATGCCCCTGGAAACGAATCAGATCCAATACCGTTTTTTAATTAAAGCGTGCCAAAAAGTAAGCACTCCACAAGTGAGGTAGTAAAACTATAATAAACAAACATGGCGTAAAAACAAACTTTTGTTTCCGTGTGTTCACATAATTCTCCCGTGTGGAAATTCTTCGGTTTTAATGAAACAATCTGATTGAGATGAGTCAATAAACAATGGAATGACGGGATTGTCGTATTTGTGATGCAAAAATGAAATATAATGGCAAAGCATATTGCAAGACAATGTCTTACTCTTAGACATCACATCATGAATATCATCGAGAAATACACAAGAAAAAAATTCTTCAATTTTGAAGAGATGGCCATACCAGAGCCACTTGTTTATTTCGTTTGATCCAGGGTTCTTTGAAAAGGAATACTTTCGTAGTTTCTAATGATATAATACTCTTTACTGTATTTAACTGAAAACCGATCGGGGTTGTAGAAAGAAATATTACAAACAATTTTGATGGATTAAAAAATGAAGGGCACAAAACTATATCATTCAAAAATGAGAATTTTTTCTTTCCAAAGAGTGTTATTCTACAAAACTAAAAATACTGTCTCTGTTACCACAATGCCCTTATTTAATCTTGGTACATCACTTCCGTATCATAGGAAAGGTGTCATGAATTTATAACTACCTGTGCAATCAGTACCATAACCACTAAAGTTGTGAGTTTGAACCCTGTTCATGGCAAGGTGTACTCGATACAACATTATATGTGATAAAGTTTGTCAGTAACTTTCGACAGGTCAGTGGTTTTCTACGGATAAACAGGTTTCCTCCATAAATAAAACTGACCGCCACAATATAACTGAAATATTGTTGAACGTGGTATTACACACTATAAACCAAACCAAACCAAACTGTATCAAAGGGCGTCACTACAACAATGGAAACGTCATTGTCAAAATCAGAAATGTTGATGTTCAGTGAATGTACTCCAATTGAGTTATCAGATATTTTAAACAAAAAATTAAAAACAGTGTTTGATTACCCTTTAGGGAAATAACTGGAAAGTATGATGATTTACATGTCACTTGTCCATGGAATCAGACCCACATACTTTCTTTCACCCTTTTTTAAAAGCAAATCCCAATCCATTTGGCCTGGGCAATTGTTGGGGGGCTAAAAAAGGCACTGCCCAATTTTTTCTTAGGGTTGGACTTTCTTTTTTAGCATTTTTTATTCCCATACATTTGTGGAAAATGCTGAAAACTGATACAAACATGTCATTTTTTGTGTTGCCATGGTAACAGTTCACCTATAAGGATATGAAATAGGTCATATTAGACATCACCAACTGAAAGGGCACAACAAAAAACATATCTGTACCAATTTGTGTGCATTTATCTTTTGGAATAACAGAATTATACTGAAATCATATGGTTGAAACATGCTGGACTTAGTCATTTTTCCGTCACAGACACATTATGAGCTGGTGAAATGTCAATATTTGAATTGATATGTTTCACTTATTACATTAAACAGATGTGTATAATTAAAGGATTTGGTTGGACACAATGATAGACTTGCAATTAACTGATTAAAGACAACTGCCTCTTAAAAATGATTGACTTACAATTAACTGATTAAAGACAACTACCTCTTAAAAATGATTGACTTACAATTAACTGATTAAAGACAACTACCTCTTAAAAATTATTGACTTACAATTAACTGTTTCATTCTTTGCTCCTTTTCAAGTACAGCATTTCTCAGTTGATCAATAAGTTCTAGATCCTCAGGTCGAGATTCTCTATTACGATACCTGTCATTGGCTTCTTCCAATCTAAAACATCATTAAATAAAAGATAACAATGCTTCAAATTATTTTTAAAGGAAAACTCCAGTCAGTTGAACAATTGTAATAATTCAATACATTGTAACTTTTTATTCGTAAATAACTAATTATTAAACAAAAGACACCTTTATTAACATTAATATACCCAATTAGAATAAATAAAAGAACCGCCTAGCGCATGAATGTGCGACGTATCCCCCCGCACTTGCATGATATTTAGTTTTATATATTTATAGAAAACAGCCTTGCAGTCTTAATGTATAATATACTTACAAGCCACATGCAAAGATTATTCAAATCTATCCAGGTTTACTAAAGTTATCACATAAACAAGACACAATTCTCAAAATTGGTGAGTTTTCAACCAAAAACTAAGATTTTCCTCTAAAACCCTTGCTTCAAATATTTCCATGTTAGAACCCATTCAAGATAATGATAATTACATGCCACATGCAAACAATTATTCAAATCTATCCATGTTTACTCAAGTTATCGCATAAACAAGACTCAGTTCTCAAAATTGTTGATTTTTCAACAAAAAATTTAGATTTTCCCCCAAAACCCTTGCTTCAAATATTTCCATGTAAGAACCCATCCAAGATAATGATATTTACAAGCCACACGCAAAAAATTATTCAAATTTATCCATGTTTACTAAAATTATCGCGTAAACAAGACACAATTCGCAAAATTGGTGATTTTTCATCCAAAAACCAAGATTTTCCCCCAAAACCCTTGCTTCAAATATTTCCATGTTAGAACCCATCCAAGATAATGATAGTTACAAGCCACATGCAAAAAATTATTCAAATCTATTCATGTTTACTCAAGTTATCGCGTAAACAAGAAAGTGTGAGGGATGGACAGACAGACGGCTGCTATTACTATATCCCCTCACCGCTATCGCGGGGGGATAAATATGAATATTTGGAATTTCCTGTAATATTGTAAGCGGCCATGACACCTCTTCAATGTTAACAATTTGTATATCGCCCTAATTTTTTTTCTTAATATTCCCGCCCCATGTTACATTTTCATAAAACAAATGAGTTTATTTGTATTGTTGGGGGGGGGGCTCTACGTATAATTCCATGCTTTACATGATTGGTCGTAGGTTAAATAACTGTCACTTTTAACTCGTTTTATGCGTACATATGCTTTTTTCTTTTTGGTCGCCAATGCTGTCGTATTTTCCCATGTTTTTCGTGGTCACTGGTCGATGTGTTAACTAGAGTAGTCCTGATTGGTAATTACAAAAAAAAAAAAATCTTCTCACACTTTCCCTTTTCGTTAGTGCAATAAAATGCTTGACATGAAGTCATAATGATTTTGTAAATATCAAAAGATAAATATACGACGTTATTTTACGATTTACATAATTTTTAATGATAAAATTGCAACTGATCAATGCTGCTGTAATATACGATACCGCTTCCGTGACGTTACGGCTCTTTCGGAAGAGCTTTAATTGCAGGTATAATCCGAGAATGGATTATGCCTTTTGTCTCCTCACATTGAAGGGTTATGAAAAATGGTGATCCCCATTATTTGGTGCTACATGCAACTTCAATGACCAAATTCTACCTTACGGTATACTATTTTTAACATTCATTAACACAAATGTCTTTTATTTACTGTCATTTAAATTTTCACGCCAACTTGTTAAGACCATGGCATTTTCCTTTAAACACTTTTGTACTCTTCGGGGAAAATTATAGACTAATCATAAAAGGGACCGTAGCTATAATCCGACAGCCCGTTATTCAGTCAGTTTGATATTCCTAAAGCCAGTTAGTCCGACAGTTGGATAGTCTGACAGCTCCATAGTTCGACATAGATGTGTTTATTTTACACTTTCACCGTTTATGTAAGAACAGCAACAAAGTAATAAATAGTGGGAATATAAGAATCTAAAGCTTTAGTTTGACCAATTTTATTAGATACTTGATTGAATTTGTATGATGGAATTTTCATTCATTTAAATGGAGAAATGACCATGCTATTTTAGGGGTGGGGGTAGAGAAATGGATATATTTGGATCAAATTAAATCTTTTTGTCTTCTTCACCACTAAATTATGTTTTGTCGATGTAGCAGGCAGTTTGTTCCAGACTAAAAAGACTCTTCGCTAGATGGGTCGGCCGGATCAATAAACCAAACCTGCATATTCTAGGTCTAGGCAATATATTTGGACCTTTTTTCTTTGAATTCTCTAAAGGAAATGTCTTAAAAATTAACTTAAAAGAATGAAGAAATATGTTAAAGCAAAGAAAATCTCCCAAGAAAATGTAAGTTCAAAACTTAACTGGTTCAAATGCAGACAACAGTTAAAAAATTCTTTGTCATCTATATGAAAATGGAGGAGTTGCAGTTTTGTCTTGAATAATGATGGATGGAGGGGAAATTCCAAACATAAATGCAATTAAACTTTGCCTAATATCATGAATTTTAAAACCCTCTCTTTCAGTATTTTAGACCCTGAAAATAAAGTTTAAATAAAAGGCCGTTGGCCACTGGTCCCCCGACGCCAAGGTTACATCGTAAGATTAAATTTTGAAACTACTGTAAACTAGAGGGTCAGGGGAGCCTGTATCACTCATAATTCTGAAAGGGGACCATCCAAGGACCATTTTGAAGTAAAAAAAGGGGAGTAACTCTGGTTAGATTTGTCGAAAAATCATCATTATCGAACTTGACCTAGATATTCATGAGATACACTTACATACCAAACCTAGTTTCAATCTGACT
>MJUT01028007.1:155188-196261 GCA_002080005.1 Gigantidas platifrons | reverse complement strand
TTTATTATAGATGTAAGCACTGATAGTGATTGTATAGGTATTTATTATAGATGTAAGCACTGATAGTGATTGTATAGGTATTTATTATAGATGTAAGCACTGATAGTGATTGCATAGGTATTTATTATAGATGTAAGCACTGATAGTGATTGCATAAGTATTTATTATAGATGTAAGCACTGATAGTGATTGAATAGGTATGTATTATAGATGTAAGCACTGATAGTGATTGCATAGGTATTTATTATAGATGTAAACACTGATAGTGATTGAATAGGTATTTATTATAGATGTAAGCACTGCCAGTCATTGTATAGGTAGTTATTATAGATGTAAGCACTGCCAGTCATTGTATAGGTATTTATTATAGATGTATGCACTGATAGTGATTGAATAGGTATGTACTATAGATGTAAGCACTGATAGTGATTGAATAGGTATGTATTATAGATGTAAGCACTGCCAGTCATTGTATAGGTATTTATCATAGATGTAAGCACTGATAGTCATTGTATAGGTATTTATTATAGATGTAAACACTGATAGTGATTGTATAGGTATTTATTATAGATGTAAACACTGATAGTGATTGTATAGGTATTTATTATAGATGTAAACACTGATAGTGATTGCATAGGTATTTATTATAGATGTAAGCACTGCCAGTCATTGTATAGGTATTTATTACAGATGTAAGCACTGAGAGTGATTGTATAGGTATTTATTATAGATTTAAGTACTGACAATGATTGGATAGGTTTTTATTATAGATATAAGCACTGATAGTGATTGTATAGGTATTATTATAGATGTAAGCACTGATAGTGATTGTATAGGTACTTGTTATAGATATAAGCACTTATAGTGATTGTATTGGTATTTATTATAGATATAAGCACTGATAGTGATTGCATAAGTATTTATTACAGATGTAAGCACTGATAGTGATTGTATAGGGACTGCATTTATTATAGATATAAGCACTGATAGTGATTGCATAAGTATTTATTATAGATGTAAGCACTGATAGTGATTGCATAGGTATTTATTATAGATGTAAGCACTGATAGTGATTGCATAGGTATTTATTACAGATGTAAGTTCAAGCTGTTCCTGGATAAATAGCAACATTCAACATAAATAGACTTACGCAATTTGAGTTTCTGATATCTTGTCTTTAAGAAGTTCCTGAGCTTCAGTAAATTCTTCCATCATTTCCTGAGTCTCTCTATTATGGTCAGCTCTGACATTTTCTATATCATTCTTAAACTGTTTTGTAAGAACCTCTTCTTTTTTCCTATGAATACAAATATATTGTTAATAACAAATAGTTGCTACATATTTCCATTTAAAAACATATATGTAATTTCCTATTAATTTTTCTGATGATAAGTCTAAAATATAAATCAAGAAAAAATTAAAGTTCACATAGTTTACCTACTACAAAGTCTCCTAAACAAACTCAGCTAGTGAGAATCCATTGCCGACTTGATATTCAACGTTTTGAAATTCATAATTCAATAAAAACTTGTTGCACATCTGCACATCCCAAGGACCATTCCTGTGAAGTTTCATTACAATCGGATTAAACACATTTTTTTTTTTTTAACTTTCATGGTTACCATGCCAATGGCAGCCATTTTGAAAATGTCAAACCCTAAATGGACATGTACACATCCCAAGAATCATTCCTGTGAAGCTTTATTACAATTGGATAAAAAATAAATTGTTTTATCTTTCATAGTTACCATGGCAACGGTGGCCATTTTGAAAATGTCAAACCCTATATGCACATCTACACATTCCAAGGATAATTCCTGTGAAGTTTCATAACAATCCAACCAAATAATATTTTTTCCTCAAGAATAAATTTTCCCCATAGAATTCTATATAGTAAACCTCCCAAAAACACCCCTCAAAATATACCCAAAGGACTTGTCAAGTTACCATTGAAACACCAGCCATTTGTCCTAGATTAAAAATAGAATTTGTAACTAAGATCCAAGGACATATTCCTACAAAGTGTCATGAAGTTCCCAACTAGTTGCTTAGAAAACAGTCCTTGAAGATGATTGGTCAATTCAAGTTTCCATCGTAATGTCATCTATTTGTCCACAATAGAAGGCAGAATTTGCATTTAAGTATCCAAAGGCATATTCTACTAAAGTTTCACGAAGATAAGATTTGTAGTTACTGAGAAAACATTCCTAAAAGCTGATTGGTTGATTTTGGTTTCCATAGAAATGGCAGCCATTTGTCAACAATAAATGACAGTGTAAATGAGTGTGTAAGTATTCAAAGGCATATACAGTTTTCTAAGCCAGTTGCATATGAAGTTTTCATTTGTAGTTACTGAGAAAACATTGTCTAATAAACAGCTGTGCCAAGAGCGCATGAAATGTTGAAATAAAACACTATAATAGTTTGACATACCTTTTGTATTGACAAAAAAAACAATTATACACATATATTGCAAACAAATCCAAATAATCTAATGGTCAGGATATGCCATCAATTGTTGAGTAGTAATCATTTCTCCACTCATTTTATTGAGGAACAAGTCTTGTACAAACTGATCTAAATAAACTTAAGGTAAAGTGTTGCAGGTTGGAAATTGCTGTCTATATGCGAGTCTCATATCAATTGTTGAAATGTAACTATTTGTCCGCTCATTCATTATTTGTTTATAATTTCAATGTCCCATTAATCGTTGATTCATCTATTATCATTAGCTTTGCAAAAGAATTTATACAATGATGTTCTACTTGCTGAGTATGAAGAGTAGAAATCAGTAAAGACTATCAATTCCAATAACAGTACGAAGTTTGAAGTGAATTGTCGAAGGGGTTCTCAATTTACAGCGCGACATACGAAAAATCGCCTACAATTTGATGAATAAAGTCCCATAACTCTGGAATGAAAAATCGAAATTTCACCAAAAAGTATACAGACCGTAAGACTAGCAATTCCAATAACTGTGCGAAGTTTGAAGTGAATTGGCAAAGGGGTTTTCAATTTACAGTGCGACATACGAAAAATTGCCTTAAAATCACATACAATTTGATGAATAAAGTCCCATAATTCGAAATTTCACCATAAAGTATACAGACCGTAAGACAATCAATTCCAATAACTCTAAAATTTAAAGTAAATTGGCCAAGGGGTTCTTAAGTTAGAGCGCGACATGTGAAACGGATGGACGGACGGACAGACGAACGGACAATCGGACATTGGTATACCATAATACGTCCCGTCTTAAAGACGGGCGTATAAAAACTGATTGGTCAATAAAAGTTTCAATGGCAACTGCAGCCATTTGTACTCAATAAATGATATTTATCGCATTTCAGTATCCAAAGGCATATTTCTATTAAGTTTCATGAAGATCTGATCTGTAGTTGCTGAGAAAACAGTCCTTAAAGCTGATTGATCAATTCAAGTTACCATGGAATCGTCAGCCATTTTCCCCGATTAAACATAGAATTTGCATCTAAGTATCCAAGGGAATATTCCTATAAAGTTTCATGAAGATAAGATTAGTAGTTACTGAGTAAGAAGTGTTTGAAGACACCTAAGGAGTAATCAGAATTCATACAACGAAGAAGTACAGACAACACAATGGCCAAAAGAAAAAGGACAAAAGGACAAACAACGATCAACAAAACATACATATAAAACTAAAGATCGAGTAACACGAACCCCACTAAAAAGCAGGGGTGAACTCAGGTGCTCTGGAAGGGTAAGCAGTTCGTGCTCCACTAGTGACACCCGTCGTGTTAATCTAGCTACAAATCCGGTGATAAGTCATGAATCAGGAAAGGACTGGGAAATGTTTACCGACAAGTGGAACATATCCATGGTCAGTTGTGACACAGATATTCCATAACGGTCAACCAAGTCATGGTGGCAACCGTAAAACTTTCGAAGTGATCGTAAAACCTTCGAAGTGATGACTTGAACTTAACTAAGAGGAACCCTTGGTTCAGTAGCTTCCTTATTTAATAGCAGCAACCCCCTATCAAGGAAATCCTGATAGGAACCACAAGCTCTTGAATATCATAGCAACTGAGAGACATATACTTCATATACAGGTGCTGCTGGAATGTTGCTACATATGATTGGAAAGTTCAATGGGAAAATTGAAATCATCTCTTTCGTCGTAAAGTTTCGTTCTTAACCGCCCCTCACTGTCAATTTCGAGGTGTAGGTCAAGGTATGAAGCAGACTTATCTGTATCTGTGGTATCCTTTATTTCAAGCTCAATGGGAAAGATGTGATAAACAAAATCACCAAACCTAGAATTATTTAGTGAAAGGACATCATCTATATAGCGGAAAGTGAAATTAAAGAATCGGGCTACCCTCTTTTCGTTTTTCTTGAGAAGCCCCTGTATGAAGTCTTCCTCATACAAATAAAGGAACAAGTCGGCGAGAAGAGCAGCACAGTTTGTACCCATAGGTATGCCGACTGTTTGTTGAAAAACACATCCCCTAAAGATAACAAATATGTTATCAATCAAAAACTCGAGCATGTTTTGATGATATCAGTTTCAGAGAACTTTTTGGTAGTATCAGACTAGAGTGTTTTTTTGTTTTTTTTTATAAAATAAGATCTGTCCCTTCCTAGCAGAAGGTATTTGTATCTACGTTGGAAATTCTTTTTTTATGAAACACAGTTGGACAAACTCCCTTAATTTGTCCTTCAGCTAAGAGTGAGGAATAGTGGTCCTAAAAGATGATTTGTTGATGCTGATTTCCTTGGCAATGGCAGCCAAGTCAAAAATAATTGACAGAAATAGTGTCTAAGTATACAAATATTCCTATAAAGTTTCACAAAGATTGAATCTGTAGCTGCTGAGAAAACAGTCCTAAAGCTGATTGGTCAATACCATGGTAACTGTAGACATTTGTTTCTGATAAAACATGGAATTTGCATCAAAGTATCAAAAGGCATATCTCTATAAAGTTTCATGAAGGTTCCGACTGTAGTTGCTGAGAAAACAGTTAATGAAGTTGATTGGTCAATTCAACTAAATTGTACTTAAAAAGTTTCCATGACCATGGTAACGCAAGATTTTTTTCAATGACAAAACCTGATTGCACATCTAGAGGTATATATCTACCATCATGCCATAGTACATTGACCTGAATCTCATAGCTTACGAGAAACTGGTCGTACAAGTACTGGATTAAGGAAAAGAATAAAGGGACAAGAACAATAAGCCCCCAAACTATCGTTTGGGCAAATTTATAATAATAATAACTAGAGGCTCAGTGGGCTGAGCCTGTGTCGCTCACCTTTCATTCTGCTTTGAGGAAACTTAATACAGAACCTTCCATATGTGCTCCCCACCAAGTTTAGGTTCATTTGGCTAAGCAGTTACAGAGAAGAAGATTTTTAGAAATCAACCAATCAGAAACAATAATGGTCTGTGGCGGCCATGTTTATTAACGGATGGAAACTAAACGCACAATCTTTATAGATGACCTTCCAAGGATGCTTCCTGCCAAGTCTTGATTCATTTGGCAAAGCGGTTTCAGAAAAGAAGATTTTTTAGAAATCAACCATTCAGAAACAAGAATTGCCTGTGGCGGCCATGTTTGTAAATGGATCGGAACTAAATCAGCATTATTTATAGAGGACCTTCCATAGATGCTTCCTACCAAGTTTCGATTCATTTGGCGAAGCAGTTTCAGAAGAGACGATTTTTTTTTAGAAATCAACCAATCAGAAACAAGAATTGCCTGTGGTGGCCATGTTTGTTAACGGATCGGAAATAAATGAGCAAACTTTGTTGAGGACCTTCCAAGGATGCTTCATCCCAAATTTCAATTCATTTGGCCAAGCGGTTACAGAGAAGATTCTTTAGAAATCAACCAATCAGAAACAAGAATTGCCTGTGGTGGCCATGTTTGTTAACGGATCGAGACAAAATGAGCATTCTTTATAGAGGACTGGCCATAGATGCTTCCTACCAAGTTTCGGTTCATTTGGCAAAGCGGTTTCAGAGGAGAAGATTTTTTTAAATTGGCCAATCAGAAACAAGAATTGCCTATGGTGGCCATGTTTGTTAACGGATCGGAACGAAATGAGCGTTCTTTATAGAGGACCTTCCAAGGATGCCTCCTACTGAGTTTCGATTCATTTGGCAAAGCGGTTTTAGAGGAGACAATTTTTCAGAAATCAACCAATCAGAAACAAGAATTGCCTGTGGCGGCCATGTTTGTAAACGGATCGGGTCGAAATGAGCAATCTTTATAGAGGACCTACCATAGATGCTTCCTTTTAAGTTTCGGTTCATTTTTCCAAGTGGTTTCAGAGGAGATTTTTTAAAATCGGCCAATCAGAAACAAGAATTGCCTATGGCGGCCATGTTTGTAAATGGATCGGGACAAAATGAGCAATCGTTAGAGAGGACCTACCATAGATGCTTCCTACCAAGTTTCATTTCCTTTGGCTGAGGGGTTTCAGAGGAGAAGATTAAAATGTGAAAAGTTAACGGACGACGGATGCCAAGTGATGGCAAAAGCTCACATTGCCTTTGGCAAGGTGAGCTAATAAGATAAACCGGGACAAAAACAATAAGTCCCCAAACTATCGCTTGGATGACTTAATTATAATAATAATAATAGCTAACACAATAAGTCTCCAAAATATTGTTTGGGAGACTTAAATATCACTAATGTATGGACCAAATATTGGGTCTAGGTTGTATCGCAATGGAAAACTGTCCTAATCAGGAAAATTCAATGTGATATTAACAAAGTCAATAGATCATGAAAACAAGGTTCAGGTCAAGTGACATAATCCTGGCTAACATGTATCCTCCATGATCTATAAGTGGACAGAATATGGTGAGCCTAACTTGATTGGTAATATAGAAAAAAAATTGACATTTTTTCCAGAGTTTCCCCACGGATTGAAAAGCAATACCTAAACAAAAACTCATAACAATATCAACTGTATATAATGGATGTTAATTATTGAGCAGGGGAAACTGACCATTCCAGCATCTGTCTAAATCATGGTTTTTGTATGAGTTTGTGTTGTCCAAGCTTTTGCTCTATTATTTTACCAGTTGTGTCTAGATTATTCCTTTGATTGAACAGTTTGTCTTTTAACAACAAAAATAAACATTATTATCCTGATTGTGTAATTCTATTTTCACCCATCTTTATTACATACTTAATTTGAAGGTTGGCATCACTTCTGACTTTAAGTATTTCTTTTCCTTTGGCCTCTAACTCTCTAAGAAGTCGTTCTATATTGTTTTTAAGGTCATGTATTTCATCTTTTAAGTTTTTTATATGTCTTTCTCTGTGACCTATTTCACTTTGCAATTCTTCTATCCTCATATTATGATCTTTGTCCTATAAATGTACAATTAGAATGACAGCTTATGATTTAATATTGTTTAGTCTGCAAACAGAGTTCTGCATAACTATTTCAAATAATGGTGTTCATCTTAGATTTGTATTCCATATGAGACGCATAAAAAAAAATTTAAATGCACAGTTTGGATATACGGTACTAAGTTACTTCCGAGAAGATTTTGACATATTTCCCATTAACCCCAATGTTAATCTTTAGATAAACTATTCAGGTATTATGACAACATGATCATCATTATAATTAAAATTGGTTAAATGATGTTCAACAGTGACTGCCCTCCTAAATTTCTAATCTGTACAAAATCTCAAGTACAACGTGTAGGTCCATATCTTATTATTAATATTTAGATTAATGTCAAACAGAATCTCTATTATGTTTAAGTAGATGTTTTAACACAATTTTGACATATGGATCAAGGTGGTACAGCCCATTCCAGATTTCAATAGCCAATCATGCACATATACTAATTTAGAAACTATATAAAATAGGACCTTCAAAGTGTTTCGGAAAGACAAAGAGAGTGGTTTCCAGACCTGCACTTGCCGTTGACAATGAAGGTAAAAATTCAAATAATAAGTCAGCAAGAACTTATTGCATAGAAACCATTCTGTATATAGACGAACGAGAATGACAGCGCCATAACATAATATAACAGTAAATCTGGTAATGCAATTAACTGAAAAGAATTAGCATTATGTCAATGGCAAATATTCCATTCATGAAAAATCTTTGTAATTAAATGAAATATACTGCATGTTAAGTGGAGTTGACTGTACCTTTTGTCTGGAAATCTCAATAGCTCTTTCCAATTCTATTCTTGCAACCTGCATTTGTGAGGCATGTCCCTGTTCTACTTCATCTATATACTTCTGATGTTCTGAAGACAGTTCATTACGCACAGATGCTATAAAATAGAAAATAGTATTTGATTATCTTATAAATCAAATACAGATAATTTGTTGAGTACTGTTGCTGTCAAACTGCAATAAATATATTTCAGGGGTTAACATTTTTTCCAAAAGTTCACTGGTCAAAGACCAGTGAGCACCAGGAATCTACTGGTCCTGAATATCGGAATGGAAGAAACAAAATTTGTTGACCACAAAATTAACTTACCTCCCCCCTCCCGGTATTGGTAACTGAGTGACATAATTACATTATTTAAAATGACTATTTTAGGTTGGCAACTTAATACCTGATCAGATGCTGCTTTTCATATTATCTTGGACTATCAAACAGTTAATTTTCGCATATTGGTTGTACCTTTTAATAAAGCACTGGATATTTTACAGTATTTAGGCCATGCAAAGTTAATTTCTTGGTTCTCAGGCCCGCCCGCATGTGGAAATTCGTCGCCGCATTGCCGATTTTTTTGCAACAATATTAAAAAAAAAAATTTAAATGCGGTAGCGCTGTCCGTACGGAAAAAACAACCGCATCCGTTTTTCTCTTATATCGCGTGGTCGGTGAAACGCTTTAAAACGCATCATGCTTAGATGAGATTTAAAGCATCGTTATGACAATGTATAAATAAAAAACATGTTTCCGTTTGACATTTAGACAAAAGATTTATACATTGCCATATTTTTCACAAAAAAAAAGAAGAAAAAATGCCTCCCGCATCACTTTTTACAGCAGTAAAAGGATAAAAAAAAATGCCGCCCTCCCTCATCAATTTTGACAAAAAAGGGCCTGAGAACCAAGTAATTAACTTTGCATGGCCTTACCCCACATATTTACTTCATAACTCTCATTAGCATGATCGCCGGTAATCTCATTGAGATTATACTTCCAAAGATACAGAGTAGAAAATGTCTTCAGAAGTCTAATCTCTGGAGATACAGTAGAAAATTAGAAGATTAGATCGCCGGAGTTATCAGCCTACCACTTGCCTCAACCCAAGGAATTTTTTCCTTCCACGATGTTTGAAATGTTCTCTTCCGTTAGTCTATCGTATCTTTGATCTTTTGTTAGTTGTCGTGTTTTTTCATTTTGTAATTTATTGTTGTCAGTATCACGAGCCACTCCGTTAACATTAAAAAACAAACTGGTCAATGACTCGGACCATTTTTATGTTTGAAATGCTTCACTAATACGCTTACATATTATCGAAAGAATTACCACTTCCGTAAAGCACAAAACTGATCTTAAGCTATTCTGTTACAACTATCCTGGGCATGTGTGCTCCATTAATTAACGGAGGTTCATACAGAACAAAACACACTTCGTAAAGCACTAAATGATCTTGAATTATTTCAGATTACCTAATCCAATGTTAACAATATTAAAAGAGGCAATCGATGTTGGATTAAAATTATGAAGTAACATCTGTCACTCAGACTTTTAACCTCCCATTTAATTTAAGTCCGTAATTGGACAGTTTCAACTGGTCCGTCGGTCTTTACAGGAATAGAAAATGTTAGGTCCGAACCCACAAATCGCCGGTCCCAGATCTCGGACCAGTGGATTTTTTAACCCCTGTATTTATAAGTGTGTATTTATAAAATAGAGATAAAAATATTTATTTGCTAATTTGATTTTATTATCAAACAAAAGGCAATGTCTACGGATGTAGAAAAATGAACAAAGAGGCATAACTCCTGTATATGTATAATTGATGGTTAAATCAAGATTTTTAAAGTGAGTTAGTAATTGTTATTTAATGGCAATTCAGCAATTTTTCAGCTATACCATAGGGGGAACAAGTTAATTTTCAATGAGATGATGATGAGGTCCGCTTTATACTAGACCAACACGCTGAGTTGGATTTTTATAGTGCTAGCTCACTGAAACAACAGTCCGCGGGTAGACATGTCGCTCCACTCGGACACATTATTCTGATTCCGAGCCAACCAGTCTTTGCTCTTTCCCCTTAATACTGTGTGCTTAGCAGAGAAGCAACAAATACCAATTTAATAGTCTTTGGTTTGACCCGACAGGGGCTCGAACCCACGATCTACCGCACACAAGGCAAGCATGCTAACCATTTACGACACCAATGCGGTTAAAGATTTTTTAAACTCAACTGAGATATCTCCGACATGTGACTTGTGCATGCAAATACAGAGTTAGTCCAATATTAAGAACTAAGGCTGTCTAGAACAGGGTTAGTTCAACTAAAGCTGTGCACACACAGAATTAGTAAAGCTTAGTCGAAGCATACTGATGAAGAACTAAAAAAGCACAAGGCTAGATCATATTATTGAAAAACAATACACATGTATACATTTTTATATATACATTATCTCATGGATTATACCCAGCAGCCAAATTATTTCTCTTTTCAAAAAACATCTACATTCTAGTTTTTAAAGTAGATTCTAGTATTTAATAAGGTATTCTTCTAATAGTTTCTATGCATACAAAGTATCATTTTTTAAGGTTGTATAAAAAAAAAACAAGTGTAGAAAGATCTATATTTCGCCTGCCCTGTGCACATCGCTTGCGTGAAATATATTTCGGAAAATAAACTTAATACATGTACTATGAAACTGAAATAAAGTTAATATGACATATGCATTTATGATCAATATGTGGACAAATAATAAAAAAATAAAACCGTTGGCCACTGGTCCCCCAACACCAAGGTTATATCGTAAGATTAAATTTTGAAACTACTGTAAACTAGAGGTTCAGGCGAGCCTGTATCACTCACCTGACTTAAATAATTCTGAAAGGGGACCACCCAAGGACCATTTTGAAGTAAAAAAAGGGGAGTAACTCTGGTTAGATTTGTCGAAAAATCATCATTATCGAACTTGACCTAGATATTCATGAGATACACTTACATACCAAACCTAGTTTCAATCTGACTTTTTGTTCACAAGTTATAATTTGGAAACCAAAATATTAGCAATTTTAAAGTATAAAAAGGGATGTAACTCTGGTAAGATTTGTCAAAAAATGATCGCATTCGCACTTGACCTAGATATTCATGAGATACACTTACATACCAAACCTAGTTTCAATCTGACTATTTGTTCCCAAGTTATCATCTGGAAACCAAAATATTTAGCAATTTTGAGGTATAAAAAGGGGCACAACTCTAGTAAAAATTGTCGAAAAATTGTCATTATCGAACTTGACCTAGATATTCATAAGATACACTTACATGCCACCCCTAGCTTCAATTTGACTTTCCATTCACAAGTTATCATCTGGAAACCAATTCGGGACACACAGACAAAGTATAAAAAGGGATGTAACTCTGGTAAGATTTGTCGAAAAATGATCTCTATCGAACTTGACCTAGATATTCATGAGATACACTTACATACCAAACCTAGTTTCAATCTGACTATTTGTTCCCAAGTTATCATCTGGAAACCAAATATTTAGCAATTTTGAGGTATAAAAAGGGGCACAACTCTCGTAAAAATAGTCGAAAAATTGTCATTATCGAACTTGACCTAGATATTCATAAGATACACTTACATACCAAACCTAGCTTCAATCTGACTTTTCATTCACAAGTTATCATCTGGAAACCAAGCACACGGACGGACGGACGACACCCATTTCTATAGTCCCCTTCGACGAAGCGTCGGGGGACAAAAACACATTTCATACTGTTAGTAATGAGATTAATACCTATGTTTTCTTGGTATTTTTTCGATTGAGAATCCAGATCAGCTAATCTTTTTTCTTCTGCTTCTGATTTAATGCCCTCTACCGCTGCTTTATGAGCAGTTAAATGTACTTGCATATCCTCCATGTGTGCAGTCCTTAACCGTCTTTCTAATTCCTGAAATAAAAAACTCAACTTATATAAATTTTATGGATTATATCAAATGATTGGTTTAGTAAAATGTCAATTTGTTAGTACTCAACACAATCTTACTGTAAATAATGCAGACCATACTAAAATTGCATTTCAATTCGTACTTAATGAACATTCTATTTTAAAATTCATTCTAATGCAGCCTATGTAAAATTTTGGATCCCAAAGGCATGGTCCAAAAAACCCTGGATTCTTTATTTATGAAAGCTTAAATCTGTGCATGCCATTTATACTTGTTGTATTACTGGTGCTCAAGAATGTTTTTTTTTTATTTCCCCATGTTACACATTGAACGCCAAGGACTTAGACCCTACGGTTTTCCTCTATACACATCTAAATTCTACATATCATCATGATATTTTATACCAAATACAATTACATTTCCACTCCTAATTCTTGAGAATTCTAATTCAAAATTTATGCTTATGCAGCCTATGTAAAACTTTGGACCGCCATTTTTTTTTCATTTTCTCCATATTCAACTTTGGATCTCCAGGGTTCAGGCTTCATAGACCCAGGCTTTCAAGCAAGATTTTATGAAAAATAAGGGCCTTTTTTAGGGAAAAATTCTTAAAAAAATAAGGGCTATTATTAGGAATTTTTAGGACTTTTTGACAAAAATAAGGGCTGAAATTCAATAATCATTATAAAAGAAAAACATTCTGTACTCACCTCCTGGGAGAACATAAATACACCAGAAGCTCTCAAGAGCATATATCGTTCACCTGGTTATAAAAAGAACCAATTGGTCCTGCAGTGGTAGTCATCTTGGAATTCCAATCAACATAAAAATCACAAAGTTTGTAAAGAACCTTCCAATGATTGATGCACAGTTTAGGTTCAATCAGTGCAATAGCTTCAAAGAAGAAAATATTTCTGTATTTTCCCATATGGTCCTGTGTTAATACTATGACCTGTGATGGTGGCCATCTTGGATTTCAGATCATCACAAAAAACCCAAATTTAATAAGAGACCATTCAATGATCATTCATGCACAGAATGGGTTCATTCAGCTCAGTAGTTTTTAAGAAAAAGATTGTTTCTATATTTTCCAATATGGTACTGTGTTAAAACTATGTCCTGCATAGGCAGCCATCTTGGATTTCGGATCAGCATAAACAACCCAAACTTTTTAGAGCACCTTCCAATGATTATTCCTGGGCACTTTGGTTTCAATTGTCCAAGTGGTTTCAGAGAAAAAGCGATTTGAAACATTTTTCCCATAGGGTCCAATGTTAAACTAAGTCCTGCCGTAGCCGCCATTTTGAATATTATATTGGAACAAAAAACCTCAAGTTTGTAGAGGACCATCCAATGAACATTCATGTACAGTTTGGCTTTAATCTTATTTTTAATTTCTGAGAAGGCATTTGAACATTTTCCCATAGGGTCCAATGTTAATCTATGTCCTGTGGTGGTGGCCATCTTGGATTTCCATTCGGCATAAAAAACAGAAACTTGGTAAAGGCCATTCCAATGATCATTCGTTTACAGTTTGGGTTCAGTCAGTTCATTAGTTTCAGAGAAGAAGATCTTTGAAATTTCAGCCAATCAGAGCATATTATTGGCCCTGGTAGCCATGTTGAATATCTGACTGGAACGAAAAACAGAAACTTTGTAGAGGACCATCCAAGGAATATTCCTGCTAAGTTTGGTTCTAATTGGCCCAGTGGTTTCGGAGAAGAAGCTTGAAATGTGAAAAGTTTACAGACGACGGACACCAAGTGATGGCAATAGTTCCCATGGACCTTTTTACCAACTCAGAAGATCATGCCAATGGTCATCAACAGCGATATTCAGCATATCAATACAACCAGATTAAAGTAATCTGATATGGTGCAAATCCATGCTGAATATGATGCTAATAACCACCAAGATGTCTTCTAAGAAATATATTAATTCAACATAGTCATTAATATCTTAAAGTAAGGCTAGATTTCATTAATTCCAACACTTATTTTATGTTGCATTTATCAAAAATTTTCAAAATTTGAAAATGTAGGATTTTCCCCAAAAAATTAGTTTTTTTTTTAAGGATTTTGAAGCTTTAATAAGGAATATTAGGGCTGCTGTCACAAAATAAGGACAATTAGGAAAATAAGGGCCCGCTTGAAAGTCTGTAGACCCTTAGACTTTCGTTTGTGCAAATCTAAATCTACATAGTAATTCAAGCCAAATACAATTACATTTTCATTCCTTATTCTTCATAATTCTCTTTCAAAATTTGTTTTAAAGGTGAAATGCAAAGGTCATAACTTTTTTTTTCAGATTTACACATTTTTAGATAGTGATTTTAGTACCTTAATAGAAAATCGTAATAAAAATTTTCTATTTTCTCAAGCCGTTTCAGGTTTGTGCGAAATCGATCAGGTAAACTTACCTGTTTAAAACTGCGGGAAATATCAATCATGCTTATTCCCCTTTAAAAATCTCCTGTCGTGAAGTCGTTCGTGTCATTTCTTCTTTTTTATGGGGACAAAGATATTCATACCATATCACTTCTTTGTGTGCAAAACGGTTGGGCGGGTGGACATTGGTAAATTTACTGTTAATAAAGCTTACGTTAAAAGGTTAAGTATACTAATCAAAAAATTTTGCTTGTAAAAATATATTAAAATGAAAGAATAAATACCGTGTTTCTAGGATATCTTCCCTTGGGTTGATCGTGCTTATGGGTCAGTCTTCTTAAAGGAGAACGAAACCAACTGATGATTTGGAGTTTTACAGAATTTAGAACTAATAAAAAAATGAAAATATGACTTTTTTAATGGAAATTTTACAAGGGCTGGTGTTAGAGCACGTTTATATCTTATTAATTTTAAATTTCCCGCTAAACATGGAGGCTGCCATTTCTCACTTATCTGTGACGTAAATCCATCTATTCCGATTTACCTGTTCAGCTAAACTGCATCAAAACAATAATATCAGTTTTAGAATTCCGTCATAATGGATAGAAATTTCTGATAAATAATACAATCCATATGACAACAAAACATTTTTCTCCCTACCTCTGCTTCTTGGTCCTTTTGTCTGAATATCTTATCTTTTTCTTCCTCATGTGAAGATTCCAACATTTTGAAATTATGTGAGTATTCTTCCTCTGCCTCAGCTATCTTTCTCTCCAGTTTTCTTTTCTCTTCCTCTGCCTCTTTCCTCAACTTGTCAATTTCTTCAGCTGATTGTGAATAACTTTTGGATATGGTTTGTTCCATACTATCCATCTATTTGAAAGAAATCAGTAATTTTATATATAAAAAGTTTTTAAATTTTCAATTACATAGACTGACAATTCACCGTTAATAAGCTTAACTAATCAAGAAGTTCTGTAATTTAATGATGTATGTATATAACATATTATTATATCTCAGTATAAGTTTTCCTAATAAAAAGACACGTTCATAAATATCACAGTATAGGAACCTGTGCGCCTGAAATCTCTTATTGACGTGCTCATCTGTAAACTGCATTACGGTTTCGGTGGAATTCGACATCTCACGCTTTCACAGCAGGTAAGTTTTTCTATGTTTTCATTAAATTCTAATAACCTGTATGTCCAAAAACTTGACAGAATGCATATGATTGATTGATGCAGTCCGCATCTTTGTTTTTTTTAATGTATTAGCCCTATAGGGTCATATTTATCATTTTAACAGGTTCTTTTGAACAAGGATAAAATAAGATTGTCCCGTTTGACCTTTTATCCTTGAATAATATTCCGATGTGTTGGTAATGTCAATAGATATGAACACAGTTTATGCAAAATTACAGACATGAATACCTCAGCATTGCCAAATAAATAGACATTTTAAAATATATTCAATGTAAGTTGTTTGACGTCGTCCAATTTGACAACTGTAAGTCTGTTTACAGTGTCGTCTGAAGACTGTTTGACGTGCCAAAAGGTACTGTTTAGAAGTATTTGGTGCTTTATTCATATGTTTATGAAGCACTAATGAAGACAATGAACTATATAAGAAATTATTTTAAGATCGTCGAATATAAGTAACGTTACCTGGCATCGAATTATATATTAAATGCTCAGTAAATTGCAAAGGAAGTCAAATAGCTGGATCATGTTCGCTTTGGGTAAATCTTGCTAAAAAGCAGAAATCTAAACTTTAAAGCATTAACAATGACATAGATTATGCTACAGCAGTTTCAGATGTCGTATAACTGCTAATTTTCATTTACTGCAAATACCAACTATATCACATTCAAGGCAGGCATTGCTTCCTTGTGCCGTAGTATACCTGATGAATCTAAGAATTCTGTCTAAACCGGCGATAAAGGCCATCTTGAAACTGAAATTGGTTCGAGCATATGCTCCATAAACTTAAAATGAAGTTGTTTCTTTTCATTAATTTGATTAAAAATAGTTCATTTCCTTACCTGAATTTATCTCATTTATTTTCCACCTAATGCAGCTGTAATGAGTAGATCATTTGAATTTCGGGGAAGGGGGTTAGCTTGGGAGATTTAGAGAGATCAAATTATCTTTTTAACTCGTTCGCCACTATTTTTTTCCCACCAAAGCAGAGGAAATTTAACCTTTTTCAATACAATTCATAATATGAGTGCAGATTGAGGAAATTTAAGGCTTCTATAGTGCTAGAATAAAATTATGTGTATTTATTTTTTTATTTTTCACAAATATTAAGATAATCATATTTATTTGAATACATTATAATGGAGATAACAGTACGTGTATTGTTTTTGAAGCTTTGCCGGCATCAGTTTTGATTTGATGGTCGCAAATACCCGTTTACTTGCTCTGCTTACGCGTCGCCAGTAAACTCAATTTGCGGTTATCAAATCTACAATTAATGCCGGCAAATCTTCAAATACAATACTGTTATCTCCTAAGTGTTACTAATTTCATTATCAACCCTTCCGCACTCTTTTACGAGAGAAACTAGTGGGTTAATTTATACTAGCAAAAAATAAAGTTTGGTATAGCACCTTGACACTGTATATGATAAATATAATATGACATGGCTCTTTCCGTATCACATGTCGTATTTACACTCTACCAATATCATCCCTTGAGCATAAGTCTTCGAGATGATATGTGTGTTTTGGGTTGATACAACAGGATGTGATACGGAAAAAAGCAAGAATATCATCTAAAGGTTTAAATTTGTAGTTTACTGTTGTATATCCTAAAACACATTCCTTTTCCCAAGATTATAATTTCTTAATCTTAAATGTTTCTGCATTATGTTTCTCAATGAGATGGTTGAATATGTCTTTGAATAAATCAAATTTTTCATTGCAATAATAGCATAAGTACCCACTCTTATATGCATATATGGCATCATCACCTAGTACACTGTTTTCCGTTTTGTTTGAAATGTAAGAGTAATAAAGCATAAATGTTAGTTGATTGTTAATAAATACAAATTTAGCACGTCAATCAGGTTACAGACCATTTTCAAACGCGATGTCAAACAGACTTACACAGCTGCAGCAAACAGCACATTCATTTTTTCAATCCAATTTTTTAGTAGGAAAAATTATGTTTTCTTTATCGCTTCTTTGTAAAAAGAATGCTTCTCAAATCCAAAACTATCCGTGCAAATACAGTCTAAATTGGAAGTCATTTAAGTGTAAATAAATGGAATTTTTACCTTTTCTGGTAGTAAAAATAAACGTTTGATACTCCTTTCTGAATATGTTGCGTTATTTTATCCAAAGAAACTTTAGCGTCCACTAGAGTAATGAATCATGTACATTCTGTAACCTTTTTACACAGATACCTGCTTTCAAAGCGTGGGCAGTCGATTTCCACCGAAACCGTAATTTAGTTTACAGAAGAGCATGTCAATAAGAGATTTCAGGCGCACAGGTTCCTATACTGTGAATATTCTATTTAGTGGTATATTGTGTAAAGAACTATTCACCAGTTAAAAGTCCCAAAGACTATTCCCCTCTCCTGTGCTATTCACTGGATAGATGCTATATATTTTCGCGGAATTTTTAATCCTCTTTATTCCTTGGAGGAAACATGATAATGGACATTCAGAATTCTTGGGATTTTTCATATGCTAAACTAAAAACCTGAAATTCGCAGACGACAACAACAAACATAGTGAACATGGTTCGTGTCACTACAAGAAGATTGTTTATTAGAGAACAGAGACTGTAAAAGTACAAAAAGTGAAATGTGTTTGGCAAAGCATATCTTAAATGCTTATTTACTGAAAAAAAAATGGACCGATACAAAATGTAGACGACACAGATACTTATTTTCTTGATGAAGTAGTCTCTTATGCTTCGAATATTTCATGCTGAGAAGAAAAGCTGATGGAATCATTTATGAAAAGAAATTATTGATAACAATACGATTTGGACTGCAAAAAAACTTTTAAAAAATCATGAGGTGAGGACATTATTAACAATAAACGATGTTGTATTTGTATCTTGAAAGCTGAAGCCCCGACATAAAAGTAAAATGAGGAATAATCTTGGTTTCATCATGTTTGTTGATTAATTTCCACTTGGTTCATATAGTTTCATCATATCTGTATCTGTCCAAGGTATTATGGTCTATTATGCTATTCAGTATAATAAAACACTTATTGACTGGATATTTGGATAATAGCAACTTGATTGTTTCTTTTGACTCTAACTACCGTATTTTACGGACTATAGGTCGATAGGTCGAATTGCTGCTTTTCGGCTAAATTTTTTGGGGAATACTAAGATAGGTCGAAGCATTCCATAGGTCGAACGGGTTTTTTTTTTGTTTTTTTTTTACATCGGTAAACATTTTTCCTATAACGTTCTTCGGTAAGTATATGCAAGTATTAATTCAAGAATACTATTCTTATGTGTCATAAAAGAAATAATTATGAAAGTTAAATTAAATAAAATTTTGTTTTTAAACTTATGTTTGTGTTTTTTTATGACGAGTTCGGTTTATAAACCCAGACATCGACGATTCAAATCGGGCCATCTGTGGGTGTCACAATAGATGGTAAACGGATGTTCATACAATAAAATAATTAAGCTGTCAAAACAATGTATCACCTTGTGCAGTTTTATTGACACACCTTTAAACTGTGTTCAATTATTAGTACACAATTTATGTGATTGTCTCGGTCCAGTAAATTTTCAATCAGCTGATCAGGATAAGTGCCGACAGAGGTTCACCTGTGTTGATTATCTCATGGTGATTATTTTATTTGTTCTTAATTGACCAATTCAAGTGTAGAACATTATAGTTTAACGAAATCGATAATTATTTTCCAGTACATTTAGTATAAAAAGCTTGTTCACCACGTGTATTGTGAGATATAATATTGCAACCGCCATGTTTTACTACAACCTCGTGCGCATGCTCGTGTTCGGTACCCCTCGTGTTTAATGGAAAGCTATAGGCCTATAGCTATATTTAGATATTTTGTGATAATAATTTTATAAACGATCCACCCTGTGATTTTTTTTTCAACAACATACATTTTTTATAGTATATATAATTTTTTATTATACAATACAATATTGAACTGATTTTCGTTAACACTTCATTTTTCGATCATTGAATATTGATTTTTTTTTTCGGATGTTGAACATTTTATTCCCGGAATTGCACCCCCTGTTAGTGTTAGTATATTTTTATTGCTTTAATTAAAAAAAAATAACACCAAGAACATCGATAATTTCAGTCTTCTTATTCAGGAAAAAACCTACAGCAAAATAAAAGTATACTGTCAACAAAATCGTCATTTTTATCGAGATTTTTTTTTAGGGATTCCAGATTTTTCAACTTCATCCTTGTATAGGTCGATAGGTCGAAGCCAGCGTGTTGAGGAAAAAAAATATCGACCTATCGTCCGTAAATACGGTATTGCCCTCGGCTTCACCTCGGGCAATAGTTGCTGTCTCGGGAAACAATAAACTTGCTATTACCGTCATACCAGTTATAAGTGTATACTATGGCTTATAAATGATGAAAATTTCAAATAAACAAAATAATATTTTTAATACTAGAGGCTCACAGGAGCCTGTAATAGTCCACCTGGTTTTCTATTTAACTTTTAAATTTAATAGAAAAATTTCAGGTGATTTTTTCTTACTTTGCCATTTAATGAAATTTCTACAAATAGTAATGCCAGCCATCTTAGATGGAAGATAGTGTGTGGGGGTGTCACTAATAATTTTGAAAGTGGGCCAATCAAAGATCATTTCAGCTCAAATTTCTGAGATTTTGATGTGATTTTTTTCTCATAATATAAATAATCTGTATAAATTGGATGAAAAAAATTCATAGAAAAACAAGATATGTTGAACTACTTATTACCATGTAACTACATTTAAAATTTGAGCTCATTTTGACTACTAATAAAGCAGTAATAGACAATAAAAGAAATATCTTTTTTTAGTAATGGTCACCATCTTTAATCATTGTTCCCACACAACTCTCAAACATAAAATTCCAGGGTTTTTCCTGGATTTTGTTCAATTTCAAGAGCGATCTAAGAAAAACTTGGCAGCTTTCTTGACTTTAATTTGTTTGTTTGATGGTGTTTAATGCCACTTTCAACAATATTTCAGCTATATTGTGGCGGTCAGTTTTATTGGTGGAGGAAACCGGATGACTCGGAGAAAACCACAGACCTGTTGCAAGTCACTGACAATTTTTATCACATAATGTTGTACACCTCGCCCTGATCGAGATTCGAACTCAGAACATCAGTGGTGATAGGCACTGATAGCATAGATAGTAAATCCAACTACCATATGATCACGACCACAACGTACCCCTCTCTTGACGTTAGAAAGTGGATTGATCCATCTCTGCAAAGCAGCCTCCTTTGCATTCAATGTAACTGCATATCAGAATCAAGATTAACTTGTCAAAAAATCCTCACTGCTGAATGAATACATCTGCGATATAATGCTTTAAATTCAGATCCACTTAAAATATCTTTATAGTTTTCATTTAGATTTACCCATGGAAAACTGTCTCATTTCCAAACAGGGCTAAGTGCTAACGTTTATACATTAAAGGCATACAGGCTGTCAGAATTGATTTTTTTGTTGTTTCTATTAAAAGTTGCCAATATTCGATGTTTTATACTAATAAAATGTTTTGAACAAAAAGCCAGGTTCAAAAAATATGTTATAATGTCGTAATTAGTGAAAAGAATTCGAATATTTGTTGGTGGAATTGCCATTAACACAACCTAATTATAAATCGGCTGCAGTTCCGAAGTTTGCCGAACTGCTATAAATAACCAAGGAAGCATGTTGCATGTAAATTCGTTAGAATTAACATAATTTAAGAAATATAGCTATGAAATTGGATCCCGGGGTAATCAGTTAATATTATATAATGGTATTTAGTAAGAATGACACTTAAAATCGGAAATACATGATGAAATCAATCAAAACAAGGGCAACGCAAAGTGTGGCATATCCCCTAACCTAAAAATTTGACCCGGTGACCTTGACCTTTGACCTATGACCTTGAAAATCGATAGGGTTCCAGATTCTTTTATGGACTAAGTATGTACCAAGTTTGGTCAAAATCCATTGAAAGATGTTGATTCTAAAGTGTTCACAAGGATGTTACATGGTAAAAAAATTGACCCGGTGACCTTGACCCTTGACCTTGAAAATCAATAGGGTTTCAGATTCTCTTAAGGACTAAGTATGTACCAAGTTTGGTCAAAATCCATTGAAGGATGTTGATTCTAGAATGTCCACAAGGATGTTATGCGTAAAAATATTGGCAACTTTTAATATAAAAAAAAATTCAATTCTGACAGCCTGTATGCCTTTAATGGGGTTTATAAATGAGAGGTGACAGTACATTTTCTTTTTTCACTGCATCTGTTTAAATAAAGACAATTAACCTGTTTCTGCATCTCTGAAATAATTTTCTCCCAACCAGCCTTTGCAGATATTAACTCTTCATCCTTCAGCTTAGACAGCTGTTGTAGTGCTGCTTTTCTTTCATCATCTTTCTGTTGTGTAATGTCATGTTTTAATCTTCCAGTTTCTATCCTAAAAAAATGTTGACAATAATATTCTTTGGAGTATAAAATCTATGCATGACATGTAACTATTTAATATTTCCAGGACTGTTTCATTAAATCAAATTCTCCATTAAACAGAAAGCTGATTAGATTGTGCTTTATATTTCCACAGAGATACAATTTGTTTTCTGAATTGTACCACATTTCAGTTTCCTATGCCCTCAAATTATTTATACACTGTCAAATAAGTCACATCTATTCCTGTCAGTTTGTTGTTTAGAATATTGCATACAACCAAAGCTTGAAAGAACATATTTCAATGATTCATCACTTTATTAAAGAACAACTTAAAATGTGTAGTGGGTGGAACAACATATTAGCAAAAATGCCTGAAAAAAGTATTTTTTTCCAAAATGCCTCCTCCCTAGATCTCAGAAAACTAGAGGCTCAGTGGGCTGAGCCTGTGTTGCTCAACTGTCATTTTGCTTTGAGGAAACTTCCAACTAAATTTCAATTAATTTGGTCAAATGGTTTTAGAGAAGATCTTTTTAACTGGCCAATCACAAGCAAGAACTGCCTATGGCAGCCATATTATTGTATGATCCATGAAATATGAAAATTTTGTACAGGATCTCCCATATACTATTCCTACAAAGTAACAATTCATTGTGCTTCCCAGTTTCAGAGGATAAGATTTTTCAAATTTCAGACAATCAGAAACTTGACCATGATTTTTATTCAATCGGGATGAAATGAGTATACCTCATAGACATCCATCGAAAGATGCTTCCTGTAAAATTTGGATTTATTTGGCCAAGTGGTTTCAGAGGAGAATATTTTTAGAAATCGACCAACCAGAAACAAGAATTGCCTATGGCTACCATGTTTATTAACAGATTGGAACAAAATGAGCAGTTCGATCAAGTAAAAATTAAAAATTCCTTTTTTACATGCCCAAAATTTCATTTTGAGGACTGTTGATTATAAATTATTATCAACTGACCATATAAGTTTGGCCATCATTGTTTTGACTGGAGTTAAAAGCGACAGAAAACATTCAACACTCCATCATATTTATTAATTCATAAAACATATGTAACTACACAATAAACAATCCATATATTGTAACTGAGCTCATAATAACTCATACTCACCCATCAATTTCCATATCTCAATATCATTCTTACTAAATCCCAAATTTTAACCCCAAAACAGCTACAAACCAATCAACCAATCTAACTGTGTCTGTAAGTGTTTATATGAATATCTCACCTCAATGTTTCCGACCATTTTGTATCTAAATCATTAGATAATTTATCTAACTGTGTCTGTAAGTCTAATTTAGCCTCCTTCATCTTACTGTCATACAGAGACCTCAATTTTTCTAACTCAGCCTGAAAGGAATTTTGTCAGACAAACAAGTCAAATTTTCATATCAGAAGATCACAACCTTCTCATTCCATTGTAGCACTCTAGACAGAATATGGGTTGGCAGGATATTAGTACATTTTATCTTTTGCTACTGCCTGGGATAAAATCCAAATATCCTGCAAACCCATATTAAAATTGCAGATAGTATGGCTTCCATGGATTATTTCTAATTTTTATTTTCCAAAACTTTACCTAACATATATAGCTTACCTGTATCTTATTAGGTGCCAAAACATTTTGGGTATAATTTCCCAGAATATTATGTGCCAAAACATTCTATGTATACTTTTCCTGTATGTTACTTGCCAAAACATTCAAGGTACAGCTTTCTTGTATCTTATTTGCCAAAACATTCTGGGTATAATTTCCTTGTTTTTTATTTGCCAAAATATTCTAATTATAATTTTCATGTATGATATTTGCCAAAACAATCTAGGTATAATTTCATTGAATCTTATTTTCCGAAACATTCTAGATAGAATTTCCTGTCTTTTATTTGCCAAAACATTCTGGGTATAATTTTAATGTATCCTATTTGCCAAAACATTTTAGGTACAGCTTTCCTGTATCTTATTTGTCAAAACATTCTAGGTATAATTTTCATGTATTTTATTTGCCAAAAAGTTCTATGTTTAATTTTCCTGTAATTTATTTGTCAAAATATTCAATCTAAAATTTCCCTGAATCTTATTTGCCAAAACATTATCGGTAAGATTTTCCTGTATCTGTTGCCGAAACATTCTAGGTATAATTTCCTAGTATCTTATTTGGTAAAACATTCTAGGTATAATTTCCTAGTATTTTATTTGGTAAAACATTCTAGGTATAATTTCCTAGTATTTTATTTGGTAAAACATTCTAGGTATAATTTCCTAGTATCTTATTTGGTAAAACATTCTAGGTATAATTTCCTAGTATTTTATTTGGTAAAACATTCTAGATATAATTTCCTTGTATTTTGTTTGCCAAATTATTCTAGGCATGATTTTTGTATAATCAGGGCAGAAAAATAGGTAGACTTGACTTCTCCCTCAGAGAACATGACTTCCAAAAGCTTTAGAGACAGGTTTCAGCAAAAAAGTGTTGTCTCTTAACATCATTTTATTTTAAGATTTGCATTTGAAATTTATCTTTACTAATAACTTGTTAAAGCCTTTCATGTTCAACTTAAAATTCATAATTTGTATCTGTGTTATTGCTGTTGAGCTTATATTAGTTGAATTCAATGGTTTATTCATTAATCATTTGGAATCGGCAAGATATTATTAACATCAAAATGTTTGTTTCCTTCCCCCTTTTCTTTTGCTCTTTAAAACAAAGCATCATGTTTAAAATTTAACAGGTTCATTATTGAGCTTTGAATGGCTACAAATCACTTATAAACATCATTCCTGTAAATTTTGGTTCCAATTGGCAAAGCAGTTTCAGAAGAAAAGATTTTTTTGTATGTTGGCCCATCAGAAATAAGAATGCCTATATCGGCAATGCTTTTTGTCTGATCAAAACCAAATGGGGAATTTTTGTAGAATACCTTCATTACATCATTGTTGTAAAGATTGGTTTCAATTGGCAGTGTTGTTTCAGAAAAGCATGTTTTTTGTATAAGCCAATCAGAAATAAGACTTCCTGTTTACCAGTATTGGCAATGTTTTTTGTCAGATAAAAATCAATTGATGATAATTTGAAGAGGACCTTCTAAACAGCATTCCTGCAAAGTTTGGTTCCAATTGGCCCAGTAGTTTCAGAGAAGAAGTTGAAATATGTAAAGCCAAATACTGGAAAATAAATAGCCTTGAAAAAGTCTGTAATATGATTGGTTAGTTGTCCATACCTACCTTATATGTTGCTGCATTATTTTTGGCAGTTCTCAATTCATCTCTTGTCTTTTCTAATTCAGATTGAAGTTGCTTTGAAGCATCTTTAAGACTATTGATCTTACTGGATGCTGAACCTAACCCTGCCTCACTATCTTCTAAAATTTTATTGAGTCTTGCAACCTGAAAGGATGACAATTTCATAAATATGTATGAACAACAAAGTATCACCTGTTCAAATCTGGATGAGGATAGGAGTGGTTTGTTCATCCCCACATTACAATTTTATAATTTTAGAAGGCAAATCCTGAAATTTATACATATAAATTCAAGGCATGAAGAATTATTTTTAAGTCACTTCCCCCAAGGGAACGTAAAATGAACAATTTACTTTCCCTTTCCAAATTTATCTAGGAGGGTTTATGGACAAGAAAATTTTGAAATATTTAATGCAAAATCCTGCATTCTCAGCATATCTGAAAGGGTTTTGATGTTAAAAATAAATTGATTTCTCTTACTTTGTTTTGTTGTTTATAATCTATTTGAGATATGAATCTGAATAAAACTACATTTTTGCTGGTTTGTGATTATTATTTTTGATAGACTTATGGTTCCTTTTTTCTTTATTAAGATCTATTATATTCACTTCCGTCCCCTCTATATGCCATGCCTACTGATATTATCTAATTTATAACTTAGTTTTTATTTCAAAATATATGTAAGTTCGACTGCAAACCGCAACGTCGATATCTGTAAATGTAATTTTACACCTTTTCCATACGGAATACTGACATAAAATAAACCGTAAACCAGTTTCAGAAACTGATATATCTGATAACCGTAAAGCACATCAACGAACAACAACAGAAATATAACACTTTCCCGTCTGGAAATAGTGATCAGCATCTCACTTTCTCATGTGTTTTTTTACTTTCCTCAGGAAAAGGGAAATGGGAATTTTCATGCACTGAAATCTGGACTTCAAGCAATTGACAAAGTGGCAAACTTTTCTACTGAATATATTCATAATTGGGTTTTTTTTCTAGTATTTTAACAAATAGACTTATAAGAAATTTTGATATTTTCCTCAGAAACAACTTCAATTTGTTAGTGTTCATACCTATATGTCTCCTAAACCAGAGGTTCCTAGGAGTCTGTATTGCTCACTTGATTTACAAATAGGGATATGATTTTTTTTGTGGCGGTTTAGTTTTACAGAACTAAAAGTTAAGTTATAGCACAGATACTATTTTGTCTACAGGGGCGTCGTGGTCGTGATCGTATGGTAGTTGGATTTACAATTATCTGTGCCTATCGCCACTAACGTTGTTAGTTCGAATCCTGCTCAGGCGAGGTGTACTCAATACAACATTATGTGATAAAGTTTGTCAGTGACTTACAACAAGTCGGTGGTTTTCTCCAGGTACTCTGGTTTCCTCCACCAATAAAACTGACAGCCATGATATAATTGAAATATTGTTGAAAGTGGCGTTAAACACCATAAACCAACCAACTATTTTGTCTACACTGACTACGACAGCGCCATAACATAATACAACAACAAAAATGTTGAGGTCACATCAAAACTAGATGAAAAATTAAAATTCCAAATATGGAACAATTTGGAATTTGGACCACTTTTAAGATCCTTTTTTTTTTTTAAATAACAGCAACATTTTTTCATGTTCCATCAATAAACTATTAAGATGAACATTTTGCAAAAAAGTACATTGAAATTGTGTGAAAATTAAAACTTTTCAAATTTTGGAAATTAGCACCTTTCAGTTGAGTTTATCTCAAAAATCATAGCAGATAGTGGAAATTCGACATACTACCAAAAGGTCTCCACATAATCAATTCAAAGAAAACTAGAGGCTGACCTGAACCTGAATCGCTCACCTGTTCATTAATTTATGTTAAATCAAGTCTAGATTTTCGAGAACAACAATTATTGAGGGATAAAACTTAACGGTCGCTTATTAGCCCACGGCGAGTAAAATTTCAACTGGTCGATCAAATATCACTTTCCTGGTCGGCCAGTTGGCGATTCATTAGTCCAGTGTTCCACTGCCAATGGATTTGATTTGATTGATTTGATTTATTGTGCTTAATGCCACTTTCAGCAATATTTCAGCTATATCATGGCGACCAGTTTTAGCGGTAGAAGAAGCCGGAGTACCCGGAGAGAACCACCAACCATGGGCAAGCAACTGGTAAACTTTATCACTTGTGGCTGCGAGTCGAGTGCACCCTTTTTCGTAATTTACAAAGCCGGGCGTGAACCCACGCCATATTGGTGATAGGCTTGTACGAGTTGTTAGGTAATCCAACCAACTAACTCATTGAGCCACCCGGGCCCTTACTGCCAATGGAGTAAGTAGCTTAAAAATAATGCCAAATCATTTTTTTACCTTATCAATTCAATAAATTCACTAACCTCTGTTTCTGAAGCATTTAATTTATTGAACAGTTCTGATTTAAGCTTCTCATATTCCTGTTTAAGTAAATCTTTCTCTGACATCAGCTGTGTAGTATCATCTGTGTATTTCTGCATATATTGCTGAAACAAATTATATAAACAACTGATTAAACAATACAACACTCCATCATTATTGGCTTTGAATGTTATCTATTCACGTTAAATAAACCATGTGTCCTAAAGTAACTTTGCTTGAGCAGTCTTTGCCTTAATTTTTTTTCACCTACTTGTCCGAAAGCCAAATTTAGAAAAAATTTCTATTTATTGAAACAAATTCTTTCATAATTATCACTTGTCCGAATCCAGTTTTACTTGTCCTAGGCTTCTGGCAAGTGGGTTAGTGCGAAGACTGCTGGAGGCAAGCAATTCAATTACTTATAAGTAATGTTTTTTCCAGAATATATATTCAGGGGTGTGGAATTGCCAAGCCCGATTTGTCAGACTCGTACACAGAACCTGTCGGACAAGTAGATTTTCCTGGCTAGCTTGTACGGGGACAAGTAAAGATCAACAAATAAAAATAATTTCTGATTAAAGTACTCTGGAAAGAAAATTCCTCAAATGATATTATATCATAATTATTGATGGATATAGATAAATGACAATGTTTTGTGTTTTTTTTTTTATTGAAAACGATTACGTCAGTGGTGTTCCGTATGTAATCATCGGAGGTCGATGGTATACTGTATACCAAAAGAAGAAGAAGAAAGCAGCTAAAAATATCCGGAATAGTACACGTTCTATGTTGAGTATTTCGACCCGATTGCAATGATAATTGTACTGCATTTACTTAACGATAACCGGGACAGTGTAACAGGTTTTTATTGGAGTTCCGAATGTGACGTTTCCCTGCTTGTCCATGGCTTTTCATAAACAAACATCTGTGAACATGCGGGAAACAAAAATTTTTTTAATTTTGGCCTGAACAGTCACAAAGCATCTTGAAGTTAAAAACGGAAAATACAACTTAATTTCAAAGCTATGTATAGTAAAATCAAATACTAAGCAGTCAGATTTTGCGAAAACAAAACACTGAACTAAAAAGAGAATTGAAAGAGAAAAGGGAAACAGTTAAATCAACTATTACAAAAAACTTCAAAGGAGAGAGAAAAAACAGGAAACTTCCATTCAAAAACTTCCAAATAAAAAAAATGGCAAATGCAAAGCTTAAAAAACACATTGATAATCTGAATGAAAAGAGGGCTGAAACAAAGAGACGTCATAAAAAAATGCTTGATCAAGGGACTTATTTACACCAGCAGTATGAAAGAGCGAAACGGGAGAAAGAGGGAATCAAAGGAAAATTAAAAAGTGTAACAGAAGAAATAAAAGAGCTAGAAATAGAAAATGATGATTTGAAATTACAGCAAACTGAAAACAGAAGTGTATCTACATTATCGAACGAACGTTATAGCGACGATATTCACACACATGCGTAATGGAACTACAAAGTCTTGAAATCCCATCAAATAAATTTCTGAAGTTATAAAGTCTGTCAGTGAAAATATTTGCAAATTGAACGTAGAAAAACTGCCTAAACGTACTACTGTTAAAAATATAATTGATGAGGGTCATTTTCTAGCGAAAGAACAAGTTAGTGAGGCAATCTCGGAAAGTAGAAATTGGGATCTTTTTGCAGATTGAACAAGTAGGGACGGTAGAAAAATAGTTGACGCTGGTGTCCATTTAGCAGATCAACGTTCGTTATCACTTGAATTTCAGTCAGTTGCAAGGGAAGATGCCGATTAACCGTGGCCAACTTGTTAACAGGTCTGATAGATGAAGCGTCCGAGATTTCTTCCTCAACACTGTCAAAACTGCCGAAACATTGTCAAAAATTCTTTAGCAAGTCTCATGTCCGATCGATCATGTGTCATGAAAAAATCGAACGTCATCTTATCCGAAAGGCAAAAAAAGCTGTTGAAGGAAAATTTCCCAGATGTTGAAGTACCGCTACTGCATTTTCTGTATTGTTCAGCTTGTTTTGCTGTGAATCTAAAGCCATAAAGACCATAAGAAGAGTTTGCGAATTGTTTGGACCTCGAGGAGATGAGCGAAATGGACGCCGAGAAGACTGGTGGGCCTATATGAAATTGACGGACAAAACCTAAAAAATTACCTCATATAGAGCAAATCGCTTCAACAATCTCTTTTCTGGAGCAGAAGCTGTTATTGAACACAGAGATGATATTTTGTCATTTGTGAATGATTATGTTAATCAGCCTAATGAAAAACTTAAATCAGTTGTGTCCGACAGCTTTCATATCCAAAACCTCAAATATTTGCCAATATTGGGCTATAACCATTACCATAGCAACCATAAATAACAATAAGCAATATTACAATTAATCACATAAAAACAGCACAATCATTCAGGCTGATAGTAGTGCTCAGTTTTCACTTAATTTATAAATTACTGTCAATTAGGATATCTTTCGACATCTTTGTACTACATACAATGTACTTAGAAAAGGGACACAACCCAAAATACACGAAACTTACAATTTTTCACTAAACCTTTTCGGTGCTTCACCCGACATATTTCATGAAGGCTATGGTATGTAGCAAACCTCCTGATATGAAACTTTGATATGAGCATAACAAAGGCTTTCATGAATATGGCGTGTTTATATACCAAAAGGCTAAATAGGAGGAAAATGGCCTTTTTGCTGGTTTTTCAATTTTCGTAAACAAATACTGGTATTTATGCATGAAAACTATGACCCAGCATTTTTTTCTTATGACCATTGTATAAGAAAAAATGCTTTAAAGATGTTATTTTAGTCCAAATACATGTATTAAGAGACAATATATAGTAATTGATTTTTTTTTTTACAAAAACATGTGGCATACCTGTTTAATATCCATTGAGCAAATTTTTATTAAAAAAAAAAAAGATTCTGCAAAGCTGTTTACCTGTTTACATTCTCAGAATGATTCTGTTAAGCTATTTACCTGTTTACATTGTATTAATTAACTGTTTACATTCTGTTAATTACCTGTTCACTTTCTGCTAAGTTATTTATCTGTTTACATTCTGTTAAGCTATTTACCTGTTTACATTCTATTAATTACCTGTTTACATTCTGTTAATTACCTGTTCACTTTCTGCTAAGTTATTTATTTACCTGTTTACATTCTGCTAAGTTATTTACCTGTTTACATTCTGCTAAGTTATTTACCTGTTTACATTCTGTTAAGTTATTTACCTGTTTACATTCTGTTAAGTTATTTACCTGTTTACATTCTGTTAAGTTATTTACCTGTTTACATTCTGTTAAGTTATTTACCTGTTTACATTCTGTTAAATTATTTACCTGTTTACATTCTGTTAAATTATTTACCTGTTTACATTCTGTTAAGTTATTTTCTGCCTTTTGTTGTTGCAGTGTCATCTCTGATTGGAGTTTATTTTTAAGTTCCGATAACTCTGATGCATGTTTCTCTATAAGCTCTCTGACCTGTGATTCAGATTTTTCTACCAGTTTCTGTATATCCCTTTCATACTTTGTAATAAGCGTCTGTTTTTCTATTGACAAATCCTCTAAAGACTTTTGAAATAGAAATGTAAACAATTTAAATTGACAACTATACAACAATCTAACTCACATAAAACTCCCTATAAAAATAACATATTCTCAACAAAAAATATATTAATTCAGTCTTTATAAGTTTTTTAAAAACATAATGAATGTGAAAACAGTAATATACAGTATGCACAGAGGTTTTTAGCACGAAATCACCTTGGTTGGTGTTTTTTCGCTGTGAAATGGCGGTGATATGTCATAAAATCTCCGTAAAATGTCGGTGAAATCACAGTGAAACTTTCACCGCGAAAATAATACAAATTAGGACCTAAATGTCTGTGAAATATTTTAATTGTCGGTGACAACACCGCGGCAAAAATCATACATGTATACACGTACATGTAACTGCACTTCATGTGTTCTTTTGGTTTTTGTTTGTTTAGTTTTGTTATTTTACTATTTCGTACTGTATATTTCAATTTGATCATTTGATACCATTTTTTTTTCAGGGATGGCATACATTTTATTTATAGGATATATGAGCACGCATCTTGTTTTGCGTATATTATCTAATCCCAACATTTCGATTGGTTTACGTATAGGAGAATGTCCGAGTAACTCTCCATTCCTTAAAAAAAATGGAACTGAGGTCCATTGTTTTTAAAGAATGGAGAGATACGAGGACATTCTCCAACTTAAAATCCACCCATTGTACTTTATTAATTTTATTAATTATTAATCTTGTAACAAAAAAAGTCTGTGTATAGTATCTAAAGTATAAAGTGAACAATAACTCTCCATTCCTTAAAAATAATGGAGAGTTTTGACAATATATTTACATAACAGGTGGATTTTAAATAGGTGTTATTTTTTTTCTCTTACGAGTTGATAATCACCTGTATTACAGGCTGTATTTTATCTATGTACGGGTGTGTCTATTTTTAGGTAGTGCACACACAGTTACCTGAGGCTGAGGGATTGATTTAAAAACAAACCCAGAAGGTTTGAAAAGAAAAAAAAATTGATGTAAATTTTTATCTAAACATGCTTTTTCGTATTTGTATGTCATTAATCCCCTTGCAAGCCACGTGTCATTTTACCTTTAATAAAAGTGGATACACATTTCCCTTTGTACACACATTTTTCACGTGAATGAGAATCTAGAAAGGTTTCCACATATTGGTAATATATTATCGATCAAGGCTTGGGGCTTTAATTGCGTCTATAATGGGGCAGAATTATATTTTTTTTTAATGAAATTTCTTTTTGCAAATTAACTCGGGATACCAAGCTTGCATTCAAAAGATCAAGTATATTTTAATTAAAAAATAATACAATACAAGCTTATAAATGGTAATGATCACATAATATTAAACGTTTGTACAAATGTACCGGCATTGTTTTCTTAACATAATAGATTAAAACAAAAGCAAATATCAGAATTAAAGAACGAAAATATGACTTTGAAAAAATTATGTTTCTTTTGTGGTTTAGTATAGAAATAAAACAACTTATCCAATATAGATATAAATCCTGATAAAAAAACAATTCTTTTGACTTTTGATCTTCATAATTTTATTTAACTTAATTTTTTTAATGAAATACAATATACATTTAGAGAAACATTATTTTGGATCTTATTTTACAAATGTTCAGAAATTTATGCTTCCAAGTTCTACAAATCTACCTGTTCTAGAGATTTTAGTTGCGATAATTTTTCTTCCGAAAGTGAATCTTTTTGGTGTTCCAAATTGTTCCTCTCAGATTCCAGCCATGACAGTCTATCCTTTAATCTGCTTATTTCTTTTTGAAGGTCTGCTATCTTGGATGTTTTTTGTACATTGGTACCTTCAAGTTCTCCAATCTGACCTGTAAATAAATTCAAGGAAACCCATTTATCGCTTTATTCTAATAACATTTGCTAGGAAAGGTGTAGCCATGGCCCATACTCTTTTTGACAGTTGGCAATATTTGGCAACAATTTTTTAAGCCAGAGCATTAGGTACTAAAGCATAAAAGGAAATGGTAATTCTTAATGGAAAAGAGGATGATGGCATCTCAGAGGGCAGGATAGATGGAATTAAAATTGGGCACTGGTTCATGACTATTCAATGAATTTAAAAAAAAAAAAAAAAAATTAATGGTAAATTTTTGGGTTTTTTTTCAGTTTAGTATTACATGCTGCAGTCCAGTAAAAGCTCCATCTTTATATTTTGCCAAATATTTGAGGGAATATGTTTCAATCTGAAGTAATTATGTGCATGCTGTTTTATTGTTAGTTTCATTTTTCTGCATATCTAGTTATTACTAAGGCAGGGCTGGGATCCTTTCAAAAGGTTTTATCTGCCCATATTTTTGTGACTGTGCCAAAAGATGTTTTTTTTTTGTGCTTTGAAGTTTAAGGTGAGCCAGAGGAGTGGTTTATGTTGCCATTATTGGTTTTATATTTTCAATCGTGTCTTTAACTTTGGATAATCAAAATATGAATTGATTTTTTTTTTTAAGTAATAGCAAATCAAAATTTTATTTGATACATCTGTACTTTGAGGTCATATTTTTCATGTATCTATTGAAGGAAAACTGCATCTCTTAATGATGGTCAAATGAGCATATGGTATTACATGAGAAAAAGAAAATCCAGTTCTGTTTATATTACTAGTATATACCAGATTTTTGTAACAAGTCATTTGTTTGTTCATCACATCTTTCTTTTGTTACTGACAACTCTGACTCAACATCTTTCAGTTTGATTAAAGCTTCAGATACTTTTTGGTTTGCTTCCTGTAACTGAAGAAGAAATATATATATAAACATTAAATAATACACAAAAAAAACCCCACAAATACTGTGAAACTTGTTTAAACCGAACCGTAAAAATGGAATTCTTTATAATCCGAACATTAAATAAATATAAAGTTCAAATGTAGGAAATCTTTGTTAATTTAACCTGGTATGGTAATTAAATTTAATTAATTAAATTAATTAAATTCACATTTGGCCACATCATACGTATAAAAAGTAACAAGAATGACAGCTATCTAAGATTTCTGATATACAATAGATACCCAAACTTTTAAATTTTGGGTTTCATCATGAAAACAGCTCACATGAACTTTTTAGAGGTGAAAGACTAATTATACCAGACTAAACTTTATTACATGTACATCATAAGTCATCATCCTACCTTCTATACATACCAGGGCTCTCACTACTTTCAACTTAGTGACTTCTTTTTCAGAAAGACCACAGGGAGAAGTGGAAGACAACAGAGAGAATTAAGTGGGGAGACCTCTGGGAGTCAAGTGTTTAATCGAAACTTTGTTTCTCGGCCATGCTGAAGTCACCCTGTCACAATCTAATAAGTAGTTTTTAAAGTTAGTTTGAATTATATTGTCTAGTTTGTTGTAGATAATTTCCTCAAGTGCATCTAGTTAAAATCATAAATATTCATCTGTGTTACTTATCTCTAGTATGCTTGTGAATTTATATTATGTACAACCTCCCTCCTTTTATTTTTCTAAATTAATGATCTTTGACCAGAAAAAATATAACAATAATTTTTTTTAACTTTCTTCAGCAAAAAAAAAGATGTTGCTACCAATTTAATCAAAGATCCAATTGCAACCAGGGAACGGGCATATTAGTCAAAAGCTACAGGTTCAGGTCTCAAATAAAGGTGGAAAATGGGATGATACATGTAACTGATTAATAATTTATGTTTTAATTGCAGAGTACAGAGAGAATAAGGGTTTTTATAACATATTACTGACATCTTTACTAAATAAATACAATAGGTATAAAAATGTTGACCTACACCTGTCAACATTTAATCAAAGGTTGATCGCAATTTGAACCCCACGGCAAGTAAAACCAATTAAAGGCTCAATGGGACCAGCCTGTGTCGCTCACCTGTCATTTTGTTTTGAGGAAATTTTATACAGAACCTTCCAAAGGTGCTTCCTACCAAATTTCAATTAATTTGGCTCAATGGTTTTAAAGGAGATTTTTTCTAATTGACCAATCACAAACAAGAACTACCTATAGCGGCCATATTAGTTGTATGATCGGCACGAAATATGGAAATTTTGTACAGGATCTCCATACATCATTCCTACAAGGTAATAATTCATTGTACCTCCAAGTTTCAGAGGCGACCAGGTTTTTTGTCCAATCGGGATCAAATGAAAAAATTTAATGAAAAAATCTTACAGAGGACCTTCCATAGTCTATAGATGCTTCCTACCAAGTTTGGGTTCATTTGGCCAAGTGGTTTATAATTTCAGAGAAGATTTTTTAAAATCGGCCAATCAGAAACAAGAATTGCCTGTGGCAGCCATGTTTAATAATGGATCATACCAAAATGTGAACTCTTCAGAGAGGACCTTCCATAGATGCTTCCTACCAAGTTTCAGTTCATTTGGCTAAGGGTTTTCAGAGGAGAAGATTAAAATGTGAAAAGTAAACGGATGACAGACGACAGACACCAAGTGATGGCAAAAGCTCATATTGCCTTTGGCAAGGTTTGCTAAAAAGAATATTAAAATGTGAATACCTACTTGTAATGTATAGAATAAACATGTTACACTATATCAGCTTTAGTTAATTTTTAAGGGAGATAATGTCAAGAGTTATCTTTCTTTTAACAGCTTAGGCAAGAGTTATTTTTCTTTTAACAGAGGAGAAGATTTTTTAGAAATCAACCCATCAGAATCAAGAATTGCCTGTGGCGGACATGTTTAATAACGGATCGGGACGAAATGAGCAATCTTTATAGAGGACCTTCCATAGATGCTTCCTACCAAGTTTCGGTTCATTTGGCCAAGTGATTTCAGAGGAGAAGATTTTTTTAAATCGGCCAATCAGAAACAAGAATTGTCTGCGACGGCCATGTTTGTTAATAGGTTGGGACAAAATGAGCAATTTTTTTAGAGGACCTTCCATAGATGCTTCCTACCAAATTTCAGAACAATTGGCTTTGCAGTTTCAGAGGAGAAGATTAAAATGTGAAAAGTTAACGGAAGACGGACGACAGACGGCGGACGCAAAGTGATGGCAAAAGCTATAGTACCATGGATCATTGCGTCGCCTTCTAACAGCACCATTTATTTTGGTTATTAAACAAATAAAAGTTTCTAAATGGATAACTATTTACGAGTCACCATTAAATATAATGAATCCAGTGCCCAGTGGATTGCAAAAAAAAAAAATCTTGCCAATTTCTTATGTGACACATGGCAAAATTAATCGGGTGACATACAATGTAGAGCAACTATTTAATATTGCAAGTCAACTTGCACTTCACTTTTGACCAACGAAAAAGCAAAGTCAACTTTCCCAAGGCGACTCCTTCACCCAAATCTCCTACCAACCATAACTAATCAATTGCATACTACATAGATATTCTCTTTTATATAAAAAATGGTATCAATGTTCTTAACTACAATTTTAAACCATATCTTTTTCAAACAAAAGATAATAAAAAGGTTTTTTTCAATGTTTTGTTAATATTTCAATCAAACTGCATTTGCTTTAAACCTATTTTCCAATTGCTTATATGCCAGCACAGATGAGTTTTTTTCATAATGAATAAATATTAAGGGGAGGTAAATAAAAATGCTTATTACTAGAGGTGCACTTGAGCCTGTACCATTTACAACTTTGAGGTTTTTCAGTATTTGTTTTTTCTATTCATATTCCCATAGTTAAACAATATCCACACAATAGTTAAACAATGTCCTTGAACAAAAAATGAAAATGACAATCTATGTACTGATTGCCTCAGATTGGATTCAATCTACATTTTATTTAAACAACTTTGAGAACAATATTTTTTTCATTTGCCATGGCCATATAGTCCTATTGTCATGGTATTTTTTTTATATTGAGAAAAATAATTTCTTATATTCCCATACAGCCCTATTTTCAAGATTATTTTAAAACAAAATTGAGAAAAGTCATTTTTTCATTTTCATTTAATTTTATACAGAACATCCCATATTTTCCTTTCATGGAATTGCAATTAAAAAAAAACTTCACTTTTCAAGGATCATCCATAAACATTCTGCAAAAAGTTTGTTTTCAGCTGGACCAGCTTCAGAGAATATCAAAATGTTAAAAGTTTCCAGACGACTAACACATTGATAACAATAGCTCCATTAATTCATGTGAGCTAAGAGAAGTATTTTCAGCATATTAGACAATTATGGGGGAAAAAACAGGATTAAAGATTCTTAAAAGGCCCTGTCATGTGAAACAATGTTTCAATTCAACGAAATTAACTTCTCCTATAAGACACCATACATTCAGTTGATTCCTAATGGCCACTTTCTCATTTTAATTTGATAGTAAGTACAGTCCTGAATATGCATTATTTGTTGCAAAATTCAGTTCCTACTTTCATACAATATGATATCATTTTCTATAAATCAAGATGAAGTGTAATTAATATTTATGTTTAAAAAAAGGGCCTGGGTGCTCAATGAGTTTAGGTAGTTGGATTACTTAACAACTAATACAAGCCTATCACCAATACAACGTGGGTTCGCGCCCGGCTTTGTAAATTACAAAAGAGGGTGCACACAACTCACAACCACAAGTGATAAAGCTGAACAGTTGCTTGCCCATGGTCAGTGGTGTTCTCCGGGTAGTCCGGCTTCTTCCACGACTAAAACTGGTTGCCATGATATAGCTGAAATATTGCTGAAAGTGGCATTAAACATAATCAATCAATCAATCATTATGTTTAAAACTTTTCTGAACAGGTAAATTTTAATTTACATTGTATGTAATTAATTTATGAGATTTCAAGCTTCAGTTTGAAGGTTCTATTTCCTCTCAGTAACTGATTCATCTATTATAATAAAAAAAAGTTAGTATAAGCTTTTCGTTTACTTTCATCAATAAAGACGTGTATCATATATTCACATATTTTTACATACCTGTTGTTGTAATGCCGAAGAATTCTTATCCTTATCATTTAGGTTAGATGCAAGATCTGCTAGCTGTTTCTTATATTTTTCTGTTTCATCTTCACTTAATGACAACTGATCCACTAAACTGTCAATTCTTTTTTTCATCTCATTTTGTTGAGCCAAAAATTCTTTCTTCATTCGCTGTTGTTCATCTCTCAAAGTGGCAGATAATTGTTCTTCAGTACTATCTTTTGAATTCTTTACTGCTGCCAATTCATTTTCATAAAATGCCTGAGCTTTGCTTAATTTTTGTTCATAGTCTTCCGAAACTTTATTCTTGTCTGAAATAAGTTGCTCACATTTTGAATTCAACTCTTCAACTTCAGCTTTGTATTTATTTTCAACTTTTGCAACCTCATTTAACCAGTCACTATTCTGACCCCGATGAAACTGTCTTAAATCATCCATTTCTTTTTCATGTACCTTTTTCAAATCTTGTAAACTTTTTTCTTTTTCTGAATCTACATCTTTTTTCCATGCATTAAATTTTGCAAGTTGGTCTTCAAAATCTTTCTTTGCAGAGAGTATATCTTGTGATAATGAAATCAATTTTTCTGCATTTTCTTTCTTTAGATTTATTTCTCTATCTTCAGCTTGCATTTTAAATGATTCAAACCTAAGCATGGCTTCTTTTTTATGTCTATCATGTTCCATAATGGTGGTTTCCAAAGAAGAAATTTTCTTACGATAGTCCATGTCATCATCAAGTTTACGTTTAAACATGGTGATTTTGTCCTTTGTTTCTGATAATATTTTCTGTATTTCTTCTTCATGTTGGTCTTTAAGGCTTTGTATGGCACTATCATGTTCATCATTCTTTGTATTGAGGGCATATATAACCTGCCAAATGATAAAGAACATAGAATATAAGTATTAATGACCATGCAAAAATATTGAATGTCATGGTATGCATGGGGAAGGTAGGGACTCCATTAACAGATATTATCTTTGTGCATGTCCAATAATTTGATGTTAGAAGTAGTTGCTTTGTTTTGTTGATATTGCTTGAATTGTCCCAGAAACGTGTACATGTTGTGTCCACCCAATTAGATATGTAATAATTGTATGTCATAATTCAAATATTAGTAGCCCAGGTTGCTAATGCTGTGAGAAGAGTAATTTGTAACCCTGTGTGATGTGACCCATTCTCAAATCATTTATTTCACTAAACACATACCATTTCAGTGTTTGCTTTAAGACTGGCTAGTGGCCAATTTCACCACTTCAAATGCCAAAACGGCAGATCTGAATAATTGCTTTCTGATTAAGATGATATAGTGGACTGGTACCCCAAATCTCCTATTCATGAAAGTGATGTCACAGAACCAATACATTTTAAAGCTTCTATGTTATCTAGATAACATGAAAGCAAGGCTGGGCAACATATTCATGTCATCTATAATACAATGTTATATATATATGTAATTCAATTCTTTATTTGTTTAACAAGGATTGCCAACAGCAAATGGCTACGAGCGGTTATATATATATGGGCAAGAATTCTATATCAGGGATTTAAAAAAAAAATCATTTCAACGATCTTTTCTGGGCTTAAAAGAGGTAAAAGTTTCAGATTTATGCATATCTATGTTGTTAACTACAAAATTATTTTAATTTTGTAAATAAATAAAGATTTAAAATGATTCTGGTGTGTTTTCTTACTCAGTTGTACAGTTTCAAAATGTCACAAATGGCATAAATTTGGTAACACAAAGCGTGACATTTAACACCCTGCTTACTTTGTTGTCTGTTTACTCTGTAAATTTAAATTGCTAAACTGACTTTTTATGCGTCAAACTTCCATTTAGACATGTAAATTTTCCAGCATTATAAAGATATTTCTAAATACTGCAGTGAACAAAGGACTATGTACATGTATGCAATGTTTTCCCGTCAAAACAGTGTTACACACAATAAACGGATGCCAGGGGATAGATATTTTGCAGAATATGTTTGGACATGTCGTAATCAAGTCGGTTATTTATACGTTTCAGTTTGCGATTTAAAGTTTTTCCGTATAGCGGCAAGTAAAATATACTTACAGCTATGAGTAAACCTATTGAATTTTCTGTCAAATTCGTGTTACATGCACTAGTATGCAAGCTAACCACAAGCCAATAGACAGAAATACACCCTTATAAACTCATAAAATGACTTGTATTGTATTTTTATTTTGTTATTAATACTGAAAGAAGCAGAACAATTCAAAGAATCAATGCAAAATAAATGCACAATTTTTTTTTCTTAGTCGATAATTTTTTGTCACTGTTACATACATAACATGTCACAGTAATCAAAATGGTATGAAAGTTCCTGCGAGTATTTGTTTCTGAAAATAATACTTAAAGAATAAGCAATGTTTTAATAAATAAATACTTTGAAAAATATATATAGAAATATTGATAAATAGTATTCAAATATATGTTTGTAACATTGACAATTTTATTTTTTTGCAGACCATATGTGCCTAAAAAAGGTTAAAACTTTGTGTGATAAAATTAAGTGAAATTAAAAGAGCTTAACACCAGTCTGCACCAAAAACTTTTTTAGCCACTAGTCCTTCGGGCTAGTGAGGCACTAGGTTTTACTAGTCCGAACATAATTTTACTAGTAAAAAAAAAAAACCACATCGTATGATCGCTTTTGTTCAATAACATCATCGGCAGTACGTTTCCTCTTAACAACCTTGCCAGGCTTG
>MJUT01028007.1:88833-116086 GCA_002080005.1 Gigantidas platifrons | reverse complement strand
GTTCGATGTGACGATATTTACCCAAGTTGTCATCGGCATCCTCGACCTATGGAATGCTTCGACCTATCTTAGTATTCCCCAAAAAATTTAGCCGAAAAGCAGCAATTCGACCTATCGTCCCCATCAACCTATAGTCCGTAAAATACGGTAATCTTTGCATGTGGCTTGTAAGTATGTTATACATTAAGACTGCAAGGCTGCTTTCTATAAATATATAAAACTAAATATTATGCAAGTTCAGGGGGATACGTCGCGCATTCATGCGCTAGATGCGCTAGGCGGTTCTTTTATTATGTTTCCAGAGTTGTACAAGGCACACAATTTATTGGTCTAGCTGAAGCTCGTACAGAAAATAATAGGTCTGTTTACCCTTTATTGTTCCTGAACAATTAACAAATATAACCAGGACTGGGTTGCACAAAGCACAATTAAAGTTAATTTACTATTAAAAGTACTATTAAAGTTAATAGTGAATTATTTCTGTTGCACAAACCTCAATTAACGTTAATAGACTATTAACTTTCAAAGATATTTAATTGTACAAACGAGCGCTATTAAATTCTTAATTGTAAGTTAAAAATGGATGCCATGCAAGTACTTATGTCGCTTCTTACCAACAATCATCGTTATATATAGACAACTTACAGTGAATGATTTGACAGAACGGGAACCTTTTTCCCGATATAGATTTGGGAGAAATAAAATAAATATAAAAAAATGTAAGGTAACACACATCATAATAGATGACACAGGTATGTTCAATGGCCAAGTGATCACACTATCAAACATTCCATTCAATTTTGATACGATAATTTTTATAAATCTATGAAATATTTAACAATCATCAGGTTCTTGAAAACAAGTCGGGGTATGAATATGAACAAGATTTAATCCTGTAAATAAAAAAAAACAAATATTATGAAAGTATTAGGAACTAGCTTTTCTCCTTGTTCTGGTTGTTGCTTCTCTGCTAAGCACACAGCATTAAGTAGAAAGAGCAAAGACTGGTTGTCTCGGAATCGGGATACTGTGTCCGAGTGGATCGACATTTCTACCCGCGTACTGTTATTTCAGTGAGCTATCACTATAAAAATCCAACTAAGCGTGTTGGTCTAGTACAAAGCGGACCTTATCATCATTTCATTGCAAATTAACTTGTTCTCGCCATGATATAGCTGAAAAATTGCTGAGTTGGCGCAAAGTAACAATCACTCACTCACTCCTTGGTCTTGAATCCTGGCGTCATAACTGAATTAGTCATTCATTTTTATTCACTATCCTTAAAATTACATATATTTAAGTATCTTGCAGTGTAAATTACATAAAAGGATCGGAAGATAGGTAACAAAAAGTGTACAAATTATTAAAAGAAAGATTTCCAATGAAATGCACAATTATCAATACTGTTTTAATTTTAAAACCACCACTTTTCATGTGTAAAGCGAAAGTGTATTTTCCCCCTTCATATTATTGATACAGCTACCATGTTTCAAATGTGCATCTATGACCATTATATGGTGCCTAAAATTATCCAATTTCCCTTAAGATTTATATTTTCCTTCTAAATAAATAAAAATATATTCTGGATGTTCAAAGAGACATTTCAGATGCAGGAGCTCGGCAGAATACTTATTACAGAAGACATATCAAATACTAAGTTGTTTGTTTTTTTGTTTTTTGTATTCTTTTGAAATGTTGCAAAAGCCGAAACGGAACAGTGGGGTAAGTAGGAAATAAACCAAATGACAAAAACTGATTTAATGAGAGAACAGGTAAACATTACAATGTTCACTAAATTGATACTTCACTTAAAATCAGATCGAATTTCTTTTACCGTTCTCATGATACGATTCTCACCAGACTGTCGATGGAAATAGAAAGCCAACCAATTTTGAAAAGATATTTTATTTGACGTTCGTGTTAACATCATAAGATTTTTGCCGAAAGCATATTGCAAGGAAATATCGGATGGAAAATTGTATCGTGTGACTGCACCTGTACGCACGACAGTTCTGCTGCTACTTTTGCAGCAACCTGTCATATTAAAAAAATCATTGAACTTTGTCCTTAAAAAACGTGCATGATTTCTACAGCTATTGTCAAAAAATATAAAGATTTAAAAGAAGTTGCTAACGGATGCGTGATGCCGTAATAAATTATGGGATCGATTTTAACTTCATTGAAGGTTAATTTACTTCCTGATTTTGAGCTGTTCCTGATTTTTTCCTGAATTTATTAGATAAACTCCTGATAACTCCTGATTTTGAACTCTTTCCCCACAAAAAAAATAACATAATAATATGTTGAAATTATTTTAATGTAAAGTATCTTATCAATAAAAGGAGGTGAGGAAAATGGCCTAAGTAAGACCTTTTAGCCTGCCAATTACATTCTGACATTCTAATAATGACCTTCATCTGGTAATCAAAAACACCATGCTTAAATTTACATATTATGGCCTGAAAGCTCTTACTTAGATGGGAGGAAGGTGGCCATTTCTTTGGTTTTTTGTATGGTTTTATCACTTTTTATATAAAAAAAAATTCCTGATAATTTCCTGATTTTTAATTAAAACTCTCCTGATTTCCTAATTTTTTTAAGCAAAAAAGTGCTTGACAGACTGAGCAAGTCTTAATTAATCTCATATTTCATTACAGTCTCTGAGATCAAGAAATGTAGCTGGGAATGGAAATACTTCTGACTACAGGTAAAAGAATTTTGTTTTAAAAAAAAAAACATTTGACAAGGAATTTACAAATTAAGAGTATAATTAAGAAATAAATCATGGAAGCCAGAATGTGTTGGGAGTTTTAACATGGATTGGCAGATATTAGTATTTTATCCCGAGCCAGAAGCGAGGGATAAAATTTAATAATATCCACCAATCCATGTTAAAACTCAAAACACATTCTGGCTTCCATGAGTTTATTTCAATTCTGATATGTCTAAGAGTACAAATACGGTAGTATACTTTGATTGGAAGACGGTAATTTATATTTACGTTTGTAGAAAATGTTGCACACAATTTATGCTGCCAATGGAAAAGTCAGTCACATTCACCAGCGCATGTGCTAATGAGATTATACCGAATGGATAACTCGCTTGTTTGTTAACAAAGCGAAAGAATGAGGTCATGTTAGAATAACATTATACATTTAAAGAAAAAAAAAAAATTATACTAATTAAGGTATATTAATAATGTGATATAAGTATCCCTGTGTGACAATATTTTAGCAATCGGTGGCTTATTATCCCCTCGCCAACGAAGTTGCGAAGGGATATAGTAACACTACAGTATGTCCTTCCGTCCGTCTGTCCGTCCTTCCGTAACATCCTTGTGAACACTAGAATCAACATCCTTCAATGGATTTTGACCAAACTTGGTACTTACTTAATCCTTAAGAGAATCTGGAACCCTAGTGATTTTCAAGGTCAAAGGTCAAATTTTTAGGCGAGGGGATATGCCACGCTTTGCGTTGCCCTTGTTAGATAATTGTTTGCAGGCAATTTGGGGTTGGCCAAAATTCAATGATGGTCATCACGTTGTGTATTATGTACTACAAAATATTGCCACGACTTTTATTAATCTAGTTTCAGATATGAAATAATATTTCCATGGAGACAGTCATCATTGTACAAAATTCAGCATTTAATTAAATTAAGCATATATCCATTTACTATCCAACCATATTAAAAAATCTTTCATGAACATCTTCAAATGTATATATTTATATGTATTTTTTACTGTCTCTCGGGTTCTCGTTACCATAGTTACAGTTATCATTTTGGAAAGAAAAAGAAAATTAAGACTCATGTTGTGATATACACCACTTCAAGTTTAGTAAATATTGATTTAGTAGTCACTAGAAGCAGATATATAACAAAAGGGAACAAAATTGAGCTAAACGCAAAAAAATGAAAATTCCTAAAGGGAATTGGATAATGCGAATTAGCCGATTTGAATTCGATATGCATTAAAAAAAATGATTACGTGTGAACACGATTAGCGTATTCGATTCGCATTAAATGTACGTGTGAATGCAGCATGAAATAACTTGTCTATTTGTATTTCAATTGCAAATGTACATTTTAGGGTATATTTATTTTTAATCGATGTCATAACATTTTCCAAAAAGATGTGTATTGAATACTTTTATACAGTTAATTTTTAATTTAAGATACTGCAGAATATATTTTCAAATTTTTAAACTTATGAAATAAAAATTTTGAATAGGTGGTATCAGGTTTGTATGGCAAGTACAATAAGCTCCTTGTACATTTCTCTCTTGTAGAATTGATTTTGTTGTCCATTGAAATATGGATGTTATCGGATATGAATCATCTTGGACATGCATTTTAAACATGTTCAACATGCATATTCCTTTGCAGGATCTTCAGATATGTCTAACAGACACAGGAATATTACTTAACTTCATACTGTTAAGAAATTAGTTGTGACAATGTTTGTACAGGTGCTTGTGTGATTTTAGGTATATTTTATTTTCTATTTTCAGTATGTTAATACAGCAGAATACTGGCCAAGGTAAATTTGAAGACAGACCAAGCCTTCTTGGTCCGTATAGACCAAGCCATTTTGGTCCGTATAGATCAGGCCTTCTTGGTCCGTATCCAGGCAAATCTTTACAGTTTACATGTGGTAAGAAGCACTGAGATTGTTGCTTTACTCATAGCGATTAATCTGTGTATGAAAAATAAAAATGATGAAAGTTTTGAACTAGGAAATGTTCTTGAATTTACAAACAGATTATAATCCTTTTTAGCTCACCTTGCCAAAGGCAATGTGAGCTTTTGCCATCACTTGGCATCCGTCGTCAGTCGTCTGTTAACTTTTCACATTTTAATCTGTTCTTCTGAAATTAATTGAAACTTGATAGAAAGCATCTATGGAAGGTCCTCTATAGAGATTGATTATTTCGCTCCGATCCATTAACAAACATGGCCACCACAGGCAATTCTTGTGTCTGATTGTCCTATTTTTAAAATCTTCTCCTCTGAAATCGCATGGCCAATTGAGCCGAAACTTGGTAGGAAGCATCTATGGAAGGTCCTCTATAAGGATTGCTAATTTCATTCCGATCTGTTAACAAACATGGCCGCCACAGGCGATTCTTGATTCTGTTTGATTGATTTATAAAAAATATGCTTTTTCTGGGAAAAGGGAGATCACTCTAATTTAAATATAGATATTTGTAAAATGTAGTTATCTCTATGAATTGAATTTCAGATAAATATGCCTCTAAAACCACTCAGCCAAATGAACTGAAACTTGGTAGGAACCATCTATGCAATGTCCTCTATAAAGATCGCTCATTTCGTCCCGATCCGTTAACAAACATGGCCGCCACAGGCGACTCTAGTTTCTGATTGGCTGATTTTAAAAATTCTTCCTTTCTGAAACCGTTTGGCCAAATGAACCGAAACTTGGTAGGAAGCATCTATGGGCGGTCCTCTATAAGAGTGCTCATTTGTTCCGATCCATTAACAAACGTGGCCGCCACAGGCAATTCTTATTTCTGATTGGTCAATTTCTAAAAATCTTCTCCTCTGAAACCGCTTGGCTAAATGATCCGAAACTTGGTAGGAAGCATCTATGGAAGGTCCTCTATAAAGATTGCTCATTCCGTTCCGATCCATTAACAAACATGGCTGCCATAGGCGATTCTTGTTTCTTATTGGCTGATTTTTAAAAATTCTTCTCCTCTGAAACCGTATGGCCAAATGGACCGAAACTTAGTAGGAAGCATCTATGGAAAGTACTCAGTTGCGATTGCTCATTTCGTTCCAATCCGTTAACAAACATGGCTGCCGAAGACAATTCTTGTTTCTGATTGGCCTATTTTTAAAAATCTTCTCTGAAAGCGCTTGGCCAAATGATCCGAAACTTGGTAGGAAGCATCTATGGAAGGTCTTCTATAAAGATTGTTCATTATGTCCCGATCCATTAACAAACATGGCTGCCACAGGCAATTCTTGTTTCTGATTGGCTGATTTTTTAGATTCTTCCCCTCTGAAACCGTTTGGCCAAATGTACTGAAACTTGGTAGGAAACATCTATGGAAAGTACTCTGTTGCGATTGCTCATTTCGTTCCAATCCCTTAACAAACATGGCGGCCTCAGGCAATTTTTGTTTCTGATTGGCCTATTTAAAAAAATCTTCTCTGAAACCGCTTGGCCAAATGAACCGTAACTTGATAGGATGCATCTATGGAGGTCCTCTATAAAGATTACTCATTTCGTCCCTATCAATTAACAAATATGGCTGCCACAGGCAAGTCTTGTTTCTTATTGGTCAATTTCTAAAACAGCTTTTCCTCTGAAGCTGCTTGGCGAAATGATATGAAACGTGGTAAGAAGCATCTATGGAAGGTCCTCTATAGACATTACTCATTTCGTTTTGATCCATTTACAAACATGGCTGCCACAGGCAATTCCTGTTTTAAATTGGTCAATTTCTAAAAATCTTCTTATTTGAAACTGCTTTGCCAAAATGAACCGATATTTGGTGGGAAGCACCTATGGAAGGTTCTGTATTAAGTTTCTTCAAAGCAGAATGAAAGGTGAGTGACACAGGCTCAGCCCACTGAGCCTCTAGTTTTTTGTGAGAACACATTTTTGCATGTTGCATGCAAATTGGTATCTCATTCAGGCCTCTACATTAACATTTTTTTTAACTTGTCCCTTCGGACAACTAACTAAAAAAAGTACTTGTCCGACTCAATCTTTTAGTTGTCCGAAAAAATTAATAAAAATGCAAAAAATAGAGAATAATTGTCAGCAATTTGCGTAAAATGTTTTGGTTATTGTCTATTAAAGTCATTATTAATACTAACACTAACAGACATTATGATTATGACATCTTTAAGCAACAAATTAACATACACTTAGACATAAGTCATAATGTCATTGGTATCAAATGATGCCATCATGGTATGAGTGACTAATCATCGATTTCTAAGTTTGGTTCTTGAATACCAAGCCCATCTAAACGGTAATCGTACAATGTGGATTGAATCCAGGATGCTTTGCAGGGATGAAAATTAAAATTATGAACCTAGTAGCAAGCTGGGCCCCTGAAATTTAAAATCCAGGGGCCTAGGCATATATATAAAAAATATTAGAAAGTTACCCTGCCCAAATTTAGTATATAGTTAAAAAGCTGTCTTAACTGATTTGTTCTGGGTTTTTTTTATCTATTCAATGTCACATTTTTATTTCTGTCTACCTTGACTATTTGAGTCTTGCATACCAGTGATTTTTTTATACCCTCCCTCCCCCACTTTTCCTTTTGAAATATACTTTACTGTGCTGTGGTCATGTTTGTGTAATCTTCAGCAGAAGAACGATGTCTCTGTCAATTTGATCAATGGTCCAACTATGTATACATGTAGCTTCGGAATGAAAATATAGCACAAACATAAATTGCCAATGTCAGTCAAAAACTGAAGAAAGTAGAGGTTGTAATTATCATTTGCCAGACCTCAATTCAGATTGGAGTAAAGCTACTGTAGTTTAAAGTCTATTTTTTAATTGGATATGCATTATAACACATGTCTGGATGTAAATAAACAGTTCGATAGGTCGTAATATTAACCCGGTGTCGAGTATAAAATACCAATGCGGATGGATAAATATCCGGAAGCGTCCCATGCATTTCAACGAATTTTGAATTGCCAATCTTCGCATATATGAACATATTTGATATGAGAACTATGATTTGATGTCTTTGAAATGAGAAAAAATCAATTAAAAGTTCGTTTTGTTGAAAGTAGCTTCGGACAAAAAGTACGGTCAACATTTCCCATAGCACAATACCACATTGCATCCCCTTTCCAAAATGGCGGCAAAATGTTTTTTCGGAATGTCTCTTGGTTCACCGTGATAATTGGCGATAGTGTACTTCAATGGAAACCGATATTTTTAGACACATTAAAATAATTATTTACGAAGTTTATGCCTGTAAAAATAATAAAGCAAGACATTTTTATCATAGAAAATAACCTTCAATAGGTAGGACAGTCATTTTTTCACTTGTCCCGTCGGACAACCGTGGTACAAGATCTACTTGTCCGACGTCAGTTTTCACTGGTACCGGACAATCCGACAAACGTTAATGTCGAGGCCTGTCATTATTTCAGAAAATCAAATTTAATTTATTTATGAACAAAAGAAATGGTAATATATTTAATTTATTTATGAACAAAAGAAATGGTAATATCTGAAGGAATTAACATGTTCACTGGAAATCTTGATATCTTATGAGTTGAATTTCAATGTACACTTATTTTTTAAGCTCACCTGACCTGAAGAGTGTGTGAGCCTTTGCCATCATTTGGGAATTGTCATCTGTCTGTTTGTACACTTATGGAAAAATCTCCTCCTATGAAATGACTGGGCCTATTTGAACCAAAATGTTCGTCTAGCAAATCTGACAACCTTCAAATATGACTGCCGTTACTAAAAGTAGAAATAACTTCTTTTGATATCCTTTGAAACCACTTGGCCAATTTTGATCAAATATGTCATGGCTAGATTGGACCTCCTTAAGTTTTTTGTCTGACATATGTGGCCACCTTCAATATAGCTAAAAGTAGAAATAACTACTTTTGACATCTATCAAACCACTGGACCAATTTTACCAAACATAGCTAGAAGAGTCCTTCAATGATCATCTTAGTCTGACAGCTCAGCCTTCATTCAAAGATGGTCTCTTTTGTAAAAACAAAAATTTTGTTAAAGCTGCCATTGCATCTACATTTTATATTGGAACGAGTTAAAATTTAACTAGTAGGTATATGGAAATGAGTTGCTTAATTTATATTCTGTTTTTTTTTCTGTAATATTTGTAATTTTGCAGATTTTAATTTTTTTTTATTTAAGGAAAATATGAAAAATAAGTTGAAAATCTTCCTCTCGAAAGCCACTTGATCAAAACAAACAAAGTATGACTGGATTGGATCTTGGATGGTTCACTTGTAAAGCTGTCTTTGTCAGTCCTGCCTTCCTTTAAAGATAACTGCTGTTACTAAAAATGGATATTGATAGCTCACCTGATTCAGTGATTTTTCTACTCATTTGTATCTGGGGCCCGGGGCCCGGGGCCCTTATAATTGGGAAAAAATTGGAAATCTTTGAAATCTTAATTCTTAAGAACCAATGGAAGGTATGAAACCAAATTTGGTCAATGTCTGCCACCATATGTAATAGTTTAACAAATTAATACCTTGTATGAAAATAAATAAAAAGATTTTTCTAAAAAATTAATTTGATTGAACTGCATGAATAAAAAAAATCAGGTGAGCAAAATAGTCTAAGTTGAGCCTCCAGTGTTTCCTCTTCTATTTGTATGTTATAAATTATATCAAGCACTATTAACATGGTTTGATGGGAAAAATCAAGAGTTGAAGATTTCTATGTAAACAAAAATGCATGAAAATTAAAACATTCAGAATTTACCAAATGTATTTGAAGCACAAACATATTTGATGATAAACTTTCACCTGCTATTTCAGATGGTAGAGTGATTCCAGATCCATTCTTGATGCATAGATCAACAAGAAATACGTCAATGAATGATAGATTTAACCAACTGGAAGAAATGGAATATGGAGGGCAGTATCAGGCAGGTTTTCGAGGTCGTGGCCGTGGACGTGGATTGATGCTGAACAATTATCAAGATAGAAGGTTAGGAGCACATGGACAAGGAATCGCATGCAATAGATATGAAAACTATGGCCGTGGAAATTCATTCCATAGAGGAGGATTCAAGAGACTAATGGCAGGATATGGACAGCCAAATGCATTTGGAGACAATATAAATGTAGAATATGGAAGTGGTTATGGTAGAGGAAGTGGAGACTATCAAAATTACAGAAATGTGTATGGTCAACAACAATGGTATGAAGAACAAGATTATCAGGATCGCTATTGTTATAATATTGACCAACAACGTTACAATAACTTAAAGCAGCAGACAGGTGGTTACAGAGGAAAGGGTCTTAGCAAGAGTTTGGCAACAAGTATTGAATCTTTGGCAGGTAAGATTTTACTGATTCTATTCAACAAGTGTTTGTTACCATAATTACATTATCTGTGTCAACTTCTAGTTTAATTAACTGGATATAGAAGTAGCTAAACAATCAAATGAATTGCTTCCATTACTAAATATTTTTGCCTGAAGGTCTTATTTGATCAAGTATGTAACTGACTTATTAAAAAGTTTTTTTTTTGCTCTATGAATTCCAGTTTTCTTAACATTTAAATTATCCACTGCAATATGACTAAATTATTGTTTGAAAAAAATGTTTAAACTTCAAAGATCAAAGTCCATGTCAGTCATCTGTCCTGAACATTTCACATTTTGATTTTCTTCTCTGAACATACTTGGTAACCAAACTTAAAAGGAATTTTGTTAGAAAGATCTTCTACAAAGAACATGGCTGTCAGAGGCAATTCAAGTTTCTGATTGATCAAATACAAATAAAAATATTCTACTCTGAAACTACTTGGCCAATTAGAACAAAACTTTGCATTAATGATGTATCAAAAATCCTCAACAAAATACCTGATTTTATTCCCATGGCTGTCAAGGGCAATTTAAGTTTCAGATTGGTCAATTACAAAAAAATCTATGAAACTACAAGTGATATGATTTGCAACCTAGTACAAATGATATTTGTGAGGTCGTCATTTTCCTTTTGATATGGCAAAAACATGGCTGTTATGTGCAATTCTTGTGACTGTTTGGCTTCTTCTCTGTACAGTTCAAATTAATTTTAAATTGGAACAAATGATAAACTACATGGTGCCATTGGTAAGTTTTGTTTCTGATTGGATGAGGCTTCACAATCCTTTTCCAAAACTACAAATGATATATGTTTAATTCCTCTACAAAGATTCCAAATTTAATCTTGTTTTGGTGTAAAACATGGCTGTGATGGCAATTATTGTACCAGAAACTACAAATTTGTTTGAATTTAACAAATAGTGAATGAATAACAATTGTAGCCTCTTGTTTCAAACAGATAACTGCAATATGGCCTAAGTTGGCATCAATTTGAGTTTTTTTAGTTCACCTGGACCAAAGGTCCAGGTGAACTATTGCCATCACTTGGCATCCGTCGTCTGTCGTCTGTAAACTTTTCATATTTCAAGCTTCTTCTCCGAAACCACTTGGCCAATTGGAACCAAACTTAGCAGGAATGTTCCTTGGATGGTCCTCTACAAATTTCTGTTTTTCGTTCCACTCGGATATTCAACATGGCTGCCAGGGCCAATAATATGCTCTGATTGGCTGAAATTTCAAAGATCTTCTTCTCTGAAACTAATGAACTGACTGAACCCAAACTGTAAATGAATGATCATTGGAATGTCCTTTACCAAGTTTCTGTTTTTTATGCTGATCGGAAATCCAAGTTGGCCGCCACCGCAGGACATAAATTAACATTGGACCCTATGGGAAAAATGTTTCAAAACGCTTCTTCTCTGAAACCACATGGACAATTGAAACCAAACTGCCCAGGAATGATCATTGGAAAGTCCTCAACAAAGTTTCTGTTTTTTATGCTGATTGGAAATCCAAGATGGCTGCCACTGCAGGACATAGATTAACATTGGACCCTATGGGAAAATGTTCAAATGCCTTCTTCTCAGAAACTGCAAATATGATTAAAGTCAAACTGTACATGAATGTTCATTGGATGGTCCTCCACAAACAAAAGGTTTTTTGTTTTGATATGAAATTCAAAATGGCGGCTACGGCAGGACTTAGTTTAACATTGGACCTTATGGGAAAAATGTTTCAAAACGCTTCTTCTCTTAAACCACATGGACAATTGAAACCAAACTGCCCAGGAATAATCAAAATTCAAGATGGCTGCCACCACAGGTCATAGTATTAATACAGGACCACATGGGGAATATACAGAAATATGTCCTTCTTTGAAGCTGTTGCGCTGATTGAACCTAAAATGTGCATCAATCGTTGGAAGGTCCTTTACAAACTTTGTGTTTTTTATGTTGATCGGAATTCCAAGATGACTACCACTGCAGGACAAAGTTTTTACATAGGACCAATTGGTTCTTTTTATAACCAGATGAACGATACAGGCTCTTGAGAGCCTCTGGTTTGCAAAATCTGATAGGTTATTAAAATAAATATCTTTCCATTGTTAAAAATTAAAACCTGTCTTATGTGACATTCCAAGGGAACATTGAAATAGGGTCACATATTGTTATAAGACAGGTGATCACTATATACAGGTTTAATTAATATGAAATTCACTGTTTAAAGGAAATCAAAAATTAAAGTCACATAATATAAGTTATTGCTTAATAGACGTGGTCACTAAAACTGGTTTGACTGTATAACAATTTTTATGTGATATATGTAATTTTAAGGTTTCGGAAAAGAAAAGACATTAAAGAAGGTCAAAGTGGAAACTAGACCATGCCAAGTTTGTTGTCAACCAGGTAAATATACCTCTACAATACCACACACACCCAGGGAAGCCATGCATCATAAAGTGATATGTCACAATTTTCATATGCAGGGCAGTGATCCCAAGTAAAGTAAACAAGATACAGACGAAAATAGATTATGCTAGTATCTCAATTTCTAAAAATAACTTGAATGCAATTTAGGTCTCAAGATATTTGTGGAGGAATTCTATATTGGGACATACAGTGTGACATCATAAGTAAAAAAATAAAAGTCTTTAATTAAAAGGTCCTTGAGAGTTTTTGAAGAGCAAAATGTCAATATTTTCGGGTCTAGGACAAATCCCCCCCATACAAAAGCCCCCCGGACAAAAGCCTCCTGGACAAAAGCCCCCCGACAAAAATCCCCCCAATAATGGACTTGTTGTACTGCTATTTATGGGTTAACATTACTTTTGAATACTATTTTACATAAAATAAGTTATTATTGGAACTTGAAGATATCATAAACAATTGAAATATTTGTTTAAGAATTATAATAACCCTCATCAAAGAAAGTAAAAATAAAAGTTGTTTTATCTGAAAAAAATCATTATATTATAGCAAACAGGGTGAGAAAATAGCCCACTCATTACTTTTAATAACTTCAAAGATTATAAATGTAATCATCAATTGTTTATCAATATAAACAATTCCTCATAAATTTACCTGATTAATTCCAATGCAAACAAATAAGCAGTGATAAATGAACATAACAATGAACGAAATGTGGAAAATATATGTTTTTAAGGTATTTTATTTTTTTAGTGTTAATTCCCCCACTCCTCCTGTTTTAGCTCACCTGGCCATAGGCCATGTGAGCTTTTGTCATTGGTAAGCGTCTGTCATCCATTAGCTTTTCACATTTAAATCTTCTTCTCTGAAACCACTGAACAGATTTGAACCAAACTTGCCAGAAATGTTCATTGGGTGGTCCTCTACCAGATTTGTGTTTTTGGTGTTGATTTGAAATTCAACATGGCTGCCAGGGTCCATAATGTGTTTTCATTGGCTGAAATTTTAACAAAACTTCTTGTCAGAAACCACCAAGCCAATTGAATTGTTACTTTGCAGGAGTGATCATTGGGTAGTCCTGTACTAAACTTGTGAATCGTGTAGCGATCGGAAATTCAAGATGGCCACCATGGCTCGACTTAGTTTAACATTAGACCCTATGGGAATTTCACATTTTCATCTTTTTTTCTGAAACCACAAAACAGATTTGAACCAAACTTGGCAGAAATGTTCATTGGATGGTCATATACAAGATTTTTGTTTTTGGCACTGATTGGAAATTCAACATGGCTGCCAGGGTCCATAATGTGTTCTGATTGGTCGAAATTTTAAAAATCTTCTTGTTAAAAACCACTAAACCAATTGAATTGTGACTTTGCAGGAATGATCATTGGGTAGTCCTCTACTAAATTTGTGAATCGTTTACTGATCGGAAATGCAAGATGGCCACCATGACTCTACTTAGTTTAACATTGGACCCTATGGGAATTTCACATTTTCATCTTTTTTCCGACCTCCATCCAAGATGGCCGCCGTCAGCGGACATAGTTTTAACATAGGACCCTATGGGAAAAGTGTTTAAATTTTTTTCCCTATGAAACCAATAAGCCAATTTAAAGAAAACCTGGCATGAATGGTCCTTAAATGGTCAACTTTCAAAATTATATCCAGTGACTCAGACCTCCATCCAAGATGGTCACCATCAGCTGACATAGTTTTAACATAGGACCCTATAGGAAATATGTTTAAAAATCGTCTCCTCTGAAACCAGTAAGCCAATTTAAAGCAAACATGGCATGGATGGTCCGTCAGTGGTCAATTTTCAAAATTGTGTCCGGTGACCCTGACCTCCATCCAAGATGGCTGCCTTCAGCGAACATAGTTTTAACATAGTACCCTATAGGAAAAAATGTTTTAAAATCTACTCCTCTGAAACCAGAAAGCCAATATAGCAAACATGTCATCGATGGTCCTGAGGTGGTCAACTTCCAAAAATTGTGTTCAGTGCCCCCGATCTCAGTTCAAAATAGCCGTCGTCAGCGGACATAGTTTTAACATAGGACCCTAGTTTTATTAGGGATGAGTTTCGATCTTTAAGATATCTTTATTATCACCATCAATATAAAAAATGTAATAAGATTGTATGATTATTTCATTATGGGGGGCCTTTTGTCCGGGGAGCTTTTGTCCTGTTCCCAATATTTTCATAAAGTCGCAATGATAAGATAAATTCTGTACCCATTTCCTCAAAATTTTGTGATGCATCAGAGTGTCCAATGTCTGTTTTCATAACGTAGTGTCCAAGTGCATCTTTTATGGACTGTTATATATTAAAAAGACCCCTTCAGTGGTGTGGAAATGCCATGCCCGACTCGTATACATAACCGACCGGGGAAGTAAATTTTTGTGTATTGGTTGTCGGTGGACAAGTGAAAATTGGCCATGTTCCCTGGGGGGGGGGGGGAATCAAATTTCTTTTGATAATTGTCAAAAGATCATCAAATACGACAGTCTGTAACTATGTCGGTTAAAAGTTTATGACTAAAAATAAATCGATTGTTTAGACAGACAAATTATGTACGCAGCTTTGGATTTTCGAGTTTTTGCATTATCATTTCTCATTGACTCGGGATCGACGCCTAGGTTTTATCTTCTGTATACCGGAAATTGAATTATTGATTTTTCGAAAGATGGACAAGTTTGTCATAAACCAAGAAAAGAATCCGTTGCTACTGCTCCAAATAATGATAAACCGCTAAAATGAAAGTCGCAGGCGGAGAAGGATAAACAATACGAAAAGAAACGAAAACGTGAATTTCAACAAAGATGGTTAATCGATTTTCCACAGTTGCAATACAAGGAAACTTTTCTACAATAAAATTAGCTTTTGCAAATGAACAAATATTTAATTGGAAATAGGTTAAATGATTAACACATCAACATATATGTAAGGCATAGTACCAATTCAACAAAAAAGTCTGGGCAAGTGACTTTTTTCAGACAAGTAAAATTTCCATTTTGACCTGCCCGTGGACAAGTGCTCAAATCAGATATTTCCACACCCCTGCCTTTTCGTATTCAGTAATAACTTTACATTTAACAGTTGTAAAATGCGGTTAAAAATGAAAAAAATAAATATTCATATCTTCGACTTAAGAATGATTAATCATGTGGACACCGTTACATGGATCATTATCAAATTACATGCACTTTTTCCTGTTCACATTTTGGTGACATCAAATATTTTCATTCCCATTTTGCTTTTTTAGCCTATTAGTTTTTCCTACATTACAATGACATATTCACATAATATTCAGTCGGGGAAAACCACCATGAAAAAAAATATTTCTAGATATGTAACACCCCCTCATACTTTTCAGTCCGTGGTGTTACCAACATAAAATTATTCTTTTTAGAAAAATGAAAAATAATTTTTATGTAAAAAGTGGTTACATACATAATATACAGGGAAATTATGCATAATTTAGGATATTTTCTTTGGAGCACTAGTTTTTTTTTCCACAATATTTGGATATGTAGTTGTGGAGTCTCATTTAAGCTGCATTATGAAACAAACAAGTTTTCATAATTGTATTTTGTTTCACTTTATATGAAGAAAAGATGACTTGTACATAGTTATCAAAGTCAACTTTATTCAACTATAATATAATTTACTTCAATTATGTCATTTATCCTTTTTATGAAACAATTTACATGCGGTAACACTATTGACAAGAGGTAACACCACCGATGACAAAAGTAACACCAGGGACATCTTCATGAATGTAAACATTTAATTCAAGAAAAAAACAACTATCAACCTACATTTTTTGTTTTCTTAAATGTTTTCAGTACAATATTCAGTTTTTCAACATATTGGTTTAATGCTTGAACAATATCAGTTTTGTCCATGGTGTTATGAAGATATGTCCCTGGTGTTACCAGGTCTAAAAAGTATACTGCCATCAGCTTGTTAAAGGGGCATTAGCTACGATTTTGACAAAGCAAATTATATGCTTTGGAAATTGGTAAATAGCTTTAAAATGATGAAATAAAGGTAAATATTTCACATTAAAACAGCTTATTGAACAACTTTCCGTCTTTTGAGAACGAAAATTACCATCCACAGTGATTGGGATTACCACGCGCCCTGCGCCATAGTCGCATTACCCGACGAAATGGCGCATTTCCACATAAAAACTCCGCGTCATACGCGCGCATTCGTTTTCTGATGAAGTCAGACGTACATACAGCCGAACCGTTCTGTCAAGACTGCACGGACATAGTCCCATTGAAAATTTTTTAATCCCAATCACTGTATCTAATTTATAATTTAGTTTTTATTTCAAAATGATCTGTGAAAGTTCAACTGCAAATCAACATCGATATCTGGTACATTGTGTACATACAATTTTATACCTTTACATACGGAATTCAGGCTTAAATAAATCGTAAACCAGTTTCAAAAACTGATATATCTGATAACCACAAAGTACAACAACGAGCAACAACGGACTTATAACACTTTCCCGGCGGGAAGTATCGGATACCGATCAGCATGTCACTTTCCCGTGTTTTTTTTTTACTTTCCCCGGAAAACGTGAAATGGGAATTTTCATGCATTGCACAGCGTTTATCATGCATATCAGACGGATTTTGTTTGTCCAGATCAAGGTTTAAGCCAAGAATTAAAAAAAAGTGTTAAGTTCAAGCTCATATGTCCTTCATCCTATTTATTCAAACAGAATGGTGTGAGTTTTCAGATAGTTTATATATCTCCTCCACCCATGTATTAAAGTTTGTTAAATGTTTTTATTCTACATTATTTTTCACACTGGATTTTGGTGCATAGTTCTGTCATTATGGCCCATTCATATAAAAAATGTCCCATTGACAAGGAAGGGAAGGGGGCCATAGTCCCATTGAATTCTTTTTAATCCCAATCACTGCATCCATTACTTATTTGCTTGCAAGCAAATAATTTGACCTCACTTTTTCCGTATGCAATTGACCTTACTAGTGACAGTTAAAAACGAATAATTTGTATTTTGTCGCTTATTAGCTGCCAACTTGCATGGTTCTTTGTCCATAATTAACACCGACTAAAAGCAGATTCACAAAAAATAAGAATTAAGTACATTGTTGTACTGATTTAATGACGATTCGACAAACTCCGTAAACAATGTTGATAATTAATAAGATGGCGTCATTTCTTGATCGATCTCAAAACATGAACAGTTGCACGTTTTTTCCCTGATACGCGTACATTTCATAACATTTATAAGTTACAGAAACACGTTTTATCAAGGCATCAATCATATCTGATAGTTTTTATGGGTAACAAAAATTTACGATTTGGCAGATAATGCCTCTTTAAACTATATCATATAAATAAATGACGATGTTTGAAGAAATTCTCTGCATAGGTTAAAGAGCAATATTTTGTTCTGAATATTACTGTTTATGGAATAATGTGTTTATTCACAATTTTAATGCTAAATGTCTGTGGTGTTACACAATCTTTATGGTAACACCATTGACAGTAACACCACAGACAAACAGGTAAGTATTTTTAGGATAAAAGGAAATTAATTTCTCCCAGACTATTTTTTTTTATGTATATTCTGTGAAGAATACCAAACGTAATGTATTATATATTTTTATATTTTGTTCAATTCTAACAAAATGAAGTAGTGAGAAGTACACCACAGACATTTATACTATACCAATCGCACATACTTTTTCGGCTGTATATTAGTTTAAGGATCACTTTTGTTTTTGTCGTCTGCACATGTCATGAAACAGGAAATAAGCAAAGGGAGAAACTATTTTTGCTTCAAATATGACAAGACAGATAACTCTTACCCAGTCTTAATAGGAAAGGTAGCACCACAGACATGAAATTCTATAACAGCAGGTTTATGCTAATTATGCCTCCCCTTCGAACGAAGGGAGACATATTGTTTTAGTCTGATTTTTTCTTCCGCTTCTTCTGCTTCTTCTCCGCGAAGCTTGTCCGGACCATAACTTTTTTTATCTTTCCAGATAGGTCAATTATATTTGGTATGTGGGTACATGACCATAAGGCGGTGTGTCGCATACTGTAATGACCTTCGTGGGACCTTGACCTTTGACCTCAAGGTCAAATAATTGTTTTTTTTAAATAGTATCGTTCAACTCATAATGTGTAACTTATTGTTGTACAGATGGCCGCATTAAGGGGAGACATAAGTTTTAGGTATCTAAAACAGTTCTTCCTAATTTTCTTTTTAAATTTCAATATATATCAAGCAAAAATAATATTGAGCTATTAGAGTTTTAGGATTAGTTCAAAAATAATATAAAGATCGAATAAAATCATTACATCTGAAGAGTACATTTGACCAGAAGTAAGTAATTCTGGAAAATAACGCATAACACCAAGGAAAAAACAGGTCTTCGTGTAGCAAGTATAAATTCGCAGTTGGACCAATCTGGATTTAGATGGTAAAACTATAGAAAGCTGATGTGCCTTCATGTAAAACATGTTTTCTCCAATCATTTTGGTTGATATTTGTCTTTTAATTGCGTAATAACAGAAAAGTACGTGTATTTTAATAATGAGCCACATACGAACACTTGTAACCTTATACATTTGATTTTAGATCTTCCTGAGAATATACTAGTAGGTTTCAATCATCATAATATTTATATGTCTGTTTTTATACACTTGAAAGTAATTTTGGTACCTTTCTCTTAGTATCTACAGTGTATGATAGCGAAAACAAAAAATGTTTTGTGAGTAACAAGAACACCAATAGCACCACTAAATACATTTATTTTTAAACTTTTAATTGTCTAATTCATTTTTCACTGGAGTTTCACTGGATAGTCTGAAAAAGAAAATGACATTGCAGGTAATCCTTACCGTAATATGAAGTTATACAAGATATTTAGAGTGAAAACCATCAAACTACATTGCATTCGTAACACAGGACTACAACAGTGCTTCACGACTAAGGTAACTAGAATGAAGTTGAGAAATTGCCTGGAAGTCTTCTTTGTCTCGACATATACATGAAGATGAAAAAAAAAACACGTTGAAATCTTGGTACATGACTTACCTGTTGCATTCGTAACTGTCCACCATTTTCGAGATGACAACACATTATTGTTAACTGTGTCACACATTTCTGCGAGATACCCAGTTTTGCGTGACGTTGTGGAAACTCGCATACTAACAATAGATTTAGCTACACTCAAGGAAGTATCACGGCTTTCCCAATTCTATTATCGGCAAAAGTTTTGTTTGTAATTTCATGATGACAATTTTAATTTGCAAAATAAAATCTTGATATCACAGATATCACAGTACCATCTGTTCAACTTTTTTATTATATAACTCATCTGTGTTAGTTTTTTTCAGTGCACACTGATTGAATTCACTACTTCATTCTGAATCATCGCAATGCATGAAATTCGTATATACTTTTGAAGCACACCATTGGTTACGTACAAAACAGAAAACTTTTGAAACAAAATATATATATTTTTCCTTAAGAAAATTACTTTATTCATTAAATATAAAAGCTTTATCAATATTTCTGTCAAAATAAGCTTTCACTTTCTATAATGTCATTATTGTGTCGCCTGCATTACGCAGAGGCGACATATAGGGATCACTATCTGTCGTCGTCGGTGTCACAAAATAATTTCTGTCACATTTTTCTAAGGAACCACACAGGCCAGCTTTATGTTATTTGGCACAGAGCATCAGTATGGAGAACTGTATGGTGTAAGACAGTTTCGAATCTGCCGCATGTCCACTTCCTGTTTTACGGAACTTAGAATATTATACCCCCACTCGTAGAGAGAGGGCTATATTGCAATCACCTTGTCCGTTTGTCCGTCCGTCCGTCTGTTCACACTTTCGTAACAGATATCTCAGCTTCTACTGGAAGAAATGATTTTATATTTGATATATGGCTTTGGCATGGTGACTTGTACCGTGTCTCCCCTTTCCATGTTTACCGCACATCTACTTCCTGTTTACAGTGCGACTTAGAATTTTTCATGTTTGCTGTAATGAAAACTTTTGTAACAGTTATCTCAGCTTCTACTGGAAGAAATTATTTTATATTTGATATATGGCTTTAGCATGGTGACTTGTACCGTGTCTCTCCTTTCCAGGTTTACCGCTCATCTACTTCCTGTTTACCGTGCGACTTACAAATGAACGAGCGTGCAACATCTTGTTTTTGATATCGAAAAATTTGTCAGGAACCACACAGGCCAGCTTCTTGATATTTGGCACAGAGCATCAGTATGGAGAACTGTATTGTGTAAGACAGTTTCGAATCTGCCGCATGTCCACTTTCTGTTTGACGGAACTTAGAATATTTTTGATATTGAAAAATTTGTCATAAAATAATTTCTGTCACATTTTTCGCAGGAACCACACAGGCCAGCTTCTTGATATTTGGCACAGAGCATCAGTGTGGAGAACTGTATCGCGTAAGACAGTTTTGAGTCTGCCGCATGTCCACTTCCTGTTTGATGGAACTTAGAATATTTGTTATATCGAAAAATTTGTCATAAAATAATTTGTCACATTTTTCTCAGGAACCACACAGGCCAGCTTCTTGATATTTGGCACAGAGCATCAGTATGGAGAACTGTATGGTGTCAGACAGTTTTGAATCTGCCACATGTCCACTTCCTGTTTGCCGTTACTTAGAATATTTTTAGATCGAAAAATTTGTCACATTTTTCCGAGGAACCACACAGGTTTGCTTCCTCATATATGGCACAGAGCATCAGTATGGAGAACTGTATTGCATGTCCACATCCTTTTTGATGGAACTTAGCTATAGTTTATTTTTATTCGCATGATAATATCTCATCCTTCATATATTTGATCATGTCAGAATAAATTGTAATTTTCATAAACTTCATCAGTCAAAACTAACTATATCACAAAATTTAGAATAATATACTTTTTCATCATGATGTTACTTTCAATAATGAAGTAATCTAAAGAAAATAAGTTCGCAGGCGAAACGTCTTCCTTAGAAGACTTGCCACTAAGTGTTATAAAATAAGCTTATTAATTACACCAAGATTAATTAATTAATCTTTTAATTTTGTCCTTGGTCTGCTGGGGGTATATATATGGTTCATGACGTCCATTCGTTCTCTATCTCTCTGTAATATCCACAATTTATATCTTCATTTAAGCTAATTGATGGATTTCAACAATTTTTATGTCTGTGATGTACAGTGAAGCCCCATGTATGTATTTATTTTTCTGTATCAATGGTCTGTATGGTGACAGTTTAATTTTAATGCAAAGATTGGTGTCCATATGACTGTTACATAGTTTTAGCAACTCATAGCTTTATAACCTGTGATTAACAACTCTTTTTTAACCAAGAAGCTGGTTTGAAAGTAAGCTTAATCACAATAGGTGTCGAAAGGGGAGTCCAAATATAGGGGATCCAGCAGCATATAACAGCATGGAATTCACAATTTCAATTTCCCTATTGCCATGAAGTGAAGATTGAAGTGACAATTAATGATGCAGCCTACCCAGGGCTTGACATTGACTTTTTTTTTTATCAACTTGTCCATTCTGACTATTAGCCCCAAATTTTAGTTGTCCGAAAGCAAGAAATACTTGTCCAAAATCTTCTGCATGTAAACCAACCCATATGGTTATGATGACCTTGCAAACATTACTTTTGTATTCATTGCATTTAGAACATGAACAGTTTGTAATAATTATGTAAGAACATGTATCAAATTCATGTTTTGTATTCAGATAAGTTTTTGATAGCCACATACAGTCAAACCTGTTGTAACAGTCACCTTTGTATAATGGTCACCTGCTCATAACGGTCACTTTCGTGCTCTCCCTGTGCATTTTACTATATATTTTAATTCAATATAGCGGTCACAATTTATTAGTAATTTCCAGTATAAAATCTTTGTATAATGGTAAATTTATTTTTAAAATAATACCGGAAGTGATATTGAAAGTTCTGTATTTTTCTCAAATGTACAAAAAATCCCGAGGTGTTACAAAATATATTGCTTAATTTACTAAAAAAGGAACAGATATAAGGAAAAAGTCACAAACAAAACAACAGATTTTCAGACATCTATGGGTCACGATAAAGTCTTCATCAAAGTGGCAGTCCACACACATCCTATCGTCAGCCCTGAATGGTCTTTACAAAAAAAAGAAGACTATGCAATTTGTCAGGAAACGTTCCATTTTTCACGATCCTACAAAGTTGTCAGCATGTTAACTGGGCGCTGCCGTTTTCTTACGAAAATTACCGATTACGACGAGATCGGCAGTCTCCGGATAATGACACAGCGAAACGGAAAATTACGACTAAAAAATAAAAGATTTGATTGGTTATTATTTCAGTCTTTCGATTTTCGTCACAAGAAGGAAGTACTTTTCTAATGGAATAAAAACAAACGAGCGTAGGGGAATGCTGGTTGAAAAATGCTGGCCCAACTGGCCCGAGAACGTGCACTGGCCAGACGGACCACTCAGTATTCATTTTAACTGGCCCGTCCATAATTTTACTGGCCACAGGCCAGCGGGTCAGCGCTTAAGGGAATCCCTGCAGGGGTTGAAAATTCCTCAAGTCCGACGCCCGGGACTAGAAAATTGAAACTTCGGGCTTGCCGTTTTTCCATAGAAAAGGCCCGTCGGGCATGCCTTTAAAAAAAATAAAAACTCCACTTTTTTCTAAGCATCTTGTTTTCAATTCAAATCACATGCAAGTTTATGTCAATAGTCTCCTTTCACTGTAAATAAGTACATGTACTAAAAAGCTATTCCTTAAGAACGTTAATACACATCCTGGATGGATCGATATTCCTCATGAATATTAATGAGTTCCGAATCACCTATACGCTTCCCACATACCTATGTAAAGTCAAGCGTCGGAATAACATTGATCAATCGTATGTTTATGTTGACAACTTTTGAGAAAAATGTCGTGCTTAATTTTAATGTTACAGTAAATAAAGCGGAAAAACGGATAGCGGATGACGAGCCAACTGATCCTGAAACTCCCACAAATAAAGATCTAAAGTATGATAGGGTGAAACGAACGAGAACATTTCAAAACTCATGGATAGATAAATTTCCTTGGGTCGTCTGACGAGAATGCTCAGGAAATGTACTGCAAGTACTGTAGAAAATTTCCACACTTGTCAGATAGGAACGATGCCCTTACTCGGGGAACTAAAAATTTACGCCAGGAGCACTTGTTATGTGTTAAGCATTGGTTAAAGGAACTTGATGATCCCCAGGCAGCTGCGGGTGCTTCACAGGCCTTTGCTAATTTTATCCTGGCTACAAATTGGGACTTGGCAAATCACTGACCGGGCTTGGGTTAAAAAAGTTTAAAAAGCCCTGGGCTTGGGCCTGCCCAAAATTATTTTCAACCCCTGCCCTGTACCTGGGGGTTATTGGAGATATTTATTCATTATGACGAGAGCAAACCTGGCGAAATTCCTGAGACTCTTGTCTGACATTCGGTCAGACAAGCTGAAATCTTGTGTATGACCGAACTCAAGTTTTCTGACCGGATAATTGTTCTGCAAAAATCAATACTTGATAAAAACTGATTGAATAAAGGCTATTTCTAACCAATGTGGCTCAATGAGTTAGGTAGTTGGATTACCTAACAACTCATACAAGCCTATCATCAATGCGGGGAGGGTTCTCGTCCAGCTTTATAAATTACAAAAAAAGGTGCACTCGACTCACAGCCGCAAGTGATAAAGTTTACCAGGTGCTTGCCCATGGTCCTCTCCAGGTACTCTGGCTTCTTCCACCACTAAAACTGGTCGTCATGATATAGCTGAAATATTGCTGAAAGTGGCATTCAGCACCAAAAATCAAAATCTAACCAATGACCTTTATTTATTTTATTACTTTCAAACATTTTAAGGACAAATTCCTCTAGATCGTTTGAACAAGTACTGTTTGGTGTTCCTATTCCCAGAAATCTTTCAATTATCTCTTCTCTAAAAAACGAATGTAAATGGCTTCCTGCTCATGACCAGGGCCCAGTGTCGACCCATCCAGAAGGAAAAGAAAGATCTTCCCAACATACTAAATATATAAAAATGTGCTTGCAATTGTTTTATTTTTTTTTGTGTAAATTTATGTGCAAACGAACACATGTTTATAGTTAAAACACACTAAACAAATTAATTTTTTATTTCAATATTCTGTTTTTGTTATGGTTCGTTTTGGTTATGGGAGGAAACATCCGGTAGCATCGATCTTTTTGCCATGATGGGTTAAGCTTAAGGTCTTTTCTTTTAGGTTTCGTAGTTACTTTGAGGATTTCTTATTACCTCTGCCGATATTTTATGCATTAGAGCTTTTCCCCGACACACATTTTCAATCATTCAAAGCATGTTTCTTTTTTTAAACCGGAAATTATTTTAATGAAAGTCACTTCCGCTCATGTGTAAAAAAGTAAACTCCGAAATCGATGTCGGACATTTGGTCTGGAAAAAATACGATTTTAGTCGGACCAGCAACAAAAAACGTCGGACTTGTCCGACGGTCAGACGAATTTCGCCACCTCTGCGAGAGTAGAAATTCACTCACCAAAAATATTTTGTATCTAGTGCATCATGTCAAAATCATCGACATCCGTGAATAGGAATGCTTTGAAAGGAAGCAGGTCAAATCGGCCCCAGATCAAATCATTGTATTTATTATGTTTTTTTATTTAATTTTTAATATTTAAAACTTTACTCTTTCCAAATTGATACTATTTTAGCATTTGATGAGTGATTCATTAAAAAAAGAGGTTATTTACTCACTTGTACAGCATTTTAGTCATTTCATATATACTTTTACGTTGGTACAAAAAAAACCAACCTTTTTACTGTTCTTGTGTTGTTTTTTGTAAATTTTGCAAGTTGCTTTAACAGCACATATCACGTCGTATCGGCGTTTTTCAAGTTTTGTAAAAAAAATTGATAGCTATTTTTTTATTTATTTTTATTCTATTTCTAGTTTACAGCCGCAAAGTTTTATTTCTAAAAGCATATAAATAGCTAGGTCGTAATTTTTACCTTTCTAGTTACATTATGGCTTGATGGCAACTACTTGTTTTTTGATGCATAATAACTGGTATTCTTTTAGAAAAAAAAATCTTTCATTACCATTCGTGCAATTTTCTAGACTGCATGTTGAACGGTAAGTGGAAAAAAAGTCACAATATTTTTTTTGGAAAAAGGTCACAAGTAGGTTATATTTTGTGGAATATTATTATAGGGTATTTAATTTTCAGGGCTTTTTCTCGTGAATATTTGTTTGATCAAGTGTTAATTGTGACTTTTTTCTGACTTTATTTTATGCCCTGAAATTCAAGAACCATTGACCATGATTGTCTTATTAGAATCTCTTTTTGCATAAATTACTTGTATTTCCCAACATGGTGTGTGTGATAATTGTTGAAAAAACATTTAAGAAATTTAAGACTTCCTTGTTTTTAAAAAATAATAACTAAAAATTTCTTTGACATGTATTTTTTTTTTAAATATGAAATGCAAAGTTTAAAATTAAATTTGAATATTTCATAATTTTTTTAATTTTGAACTTTACAGACATAAAAAAAAACAAATATAATTTCAAAATTAAAAAAAAAAATATTATATAAATATGAAATGATATGAANCTGAGTAAAAAAATAAATGATTAAACATTTTTTAACATTTGCAATTTGATATGATTCATTAAAAATATAAACTGTGACTTTATTTCCTGTGACTTTTTTTCCTGTGACTTTTTATCCGTGACTTTTTTTCCTGTGACTTTTTAGCTCACCTGACCCAAAGGGTCATGTGAGCTATTGCTATCACTGGGCGTCCGTCGTCTGTCGTTACTAAAAATATCAAATTTGGCAAAAAGTCTCTTAAAAATTATCTCCTCTGAAACTACGGGGCCAATTGGGGTCAAACTATGGTGGAATGGTCTTTAGGTGGTCATCTTTCAGAATTGTGTCCGACGACCCTGGCCGCCAACCAAGATGTCCGCCATTACTAAAAATAGAAAATTTGGCAAAAAATCACTTAAAAATGATCTCCTCTGAAACCGCTGGGTCAAATGGGCCCAAACTATGGTGAAATGGTCTTTAGATGGTCTACCTTCACAATTATATCCGACAACCCCGCCCGCCAAAGAAGATGGCGGCCATTGCTAAAAAGTTATCTCCTCTGATACTGCTGGGCCAACTTTGAGCCAGGTGAGCGATTACAGGCTCCTGGGAGCCTCTAGTTTTCCTACATTCTGCTGAACATAACCTAGTTCAAAATACCATTGGTACATTAATATTCTTTTATTTGTCTTTGTTTGTTTGTTTGTTTGTTTGTTTTTTTTTGGGGGGCCGATTTGACTGGAAAACCTTTGAAATTAGACGACAAATTGAAAGTTATAAATCGTTGTTAATTTAGGACGTCATTTGGTCATATTACCAGGAAAAGATTGTACAGTAAACTCCACCTATCAGGGATCTACACTAACAGTCGCCAAAGGCGACTTAAAATTGTATTGGGCGAGTGAAAACTCGATTACTTCTCGCCCAGGTGACGACTGAAAATTTTGGGAGCGATGTCAAGAATTATTAATTCCCGCACCTGTTTTTAGACGTACCAAAATTGCGACTGGTTTCTGATTTTTATTTTACTTATTTTGGTAATGGTATATCGAAATCA